>DWON01006597.1:0-13724 GCA_018251015.1 Phocides pigmalion okeechobee
GAACCCTTCCCAACGAAAGGGCCAGGTGCCAAATCTCGGCAAGCGTCCTCCTTTTAGTCGCCTCCTACAACAGGCAGGAGATACCGTAGCGCTATTCTGGTCCCGCGCTACAGGGACTGTTGCCTCTGCATCCGCAGTTTTCTAAACAAACCATAAGAGTTGATTTACGGAGAACCACTAGAGTAACAGCCTTAGCATTCGAACATCTGTCAAAAGCGTTCTAGTACCTGGGTATTTATATTTATATCTTTTTATGTCCATGATATACACAACACAAGCAATGAAAAAACTTTTGCAACAGTTTTTACGGTTAAACTGAATAGTGAACGGTTTCAGTGATTGCCAGGTACACTCACAAAGGCCACTATCTTAGTTTTTAGTAGACGCAAGGTGCCGTAGGCCGTACAATGTTTTTTTATGAAAAGATACATAATTTACGGCCTTCGATAAAACTTGATTAGGGTTTCATATTAATGAGTATGTATTACAGTGATAACTAAGCGTCCGGTAGCTTGCATATTTAGTTTTCTTGTTACAAAATCTCAGATATGACGGTAAAGATATCGACATAGGAGCTTCCCTAGTACAAACCAACTCTAAACTCCAGTTTAAAAAGCCAATTTCAGTCGGGTTCAGAAATTAGCAGCCTAGTGGCTCGCAAACGTTGACAGAACGCGTTTGAACATTCCACAGTGTTTTTTTTGTAGGAAACTGGATTGCCATGGTTTTTCGGGCGCATGTATTGCTTTATCCAGGAGTCAAAGGAAACTAGATTCTCGAACTTTTATTTATCAAAATACTTTGTAGTAACATGTTTGTAGGATACTAATTGCTATGAAATTTTTATTATATTTTTAACTAAAAAGAAACAGATTTCAAAGCAATTACTTCCCTCATTTTTATCCTTAAAGTTAATTTTTCATAGACATATCACTCAATATTTATTTAAACATAATTTACATGTTAATTACGATGATCTTAACTTTAAAACTAATTATAATGAAAGCCTAGACCAAACAATCTAAAGTGCCCGTACCCATACGGCATGGTGCCAAGAACGCTGGCTGCATTCCGACGGTGATTAGCAAGATATGAACCAGCCCTCTTGTCCACCAGCAGCTATAAGAAATTTATGAATCGATAAATAAATAACGGAGATGCGTTTTAACAACATTAAAAAACGCAATACAACATTGATAACCCTTGTCTTTTTGAAGTCGACTGAAAATGTTCTCTCTTTTGTAAGAGACTTTTTTTAGCCAGCCGCTAGAGAATAATATATTTTCTACTATTATTTATTGTACATCGTCAATGTAAAGTTAGTAGATACACAAGTTCTTTTAATAAAAAATCAACACCTAAGTAATGAAAAAGACGTAAACATTCTCCATCATTTTCAGAGCACGTAACAATATTTTAATACTCTACAACGAATAAAATATATTTTTAGTATTCCATTTTCATTTTGTACGTTTATTCCAATTTTTGTAATGGAAATTATTCATATTTCAATAAGCAACATTGCTAGTCGAATACCGAAGTCAATATAAATATGTGGTTCTATTTATTATGTTCTGGAAGTAACGAGTGGTTGATATTTATGATATTAAATCTTGACTTTACTTTACTTTTTTATATTAGAAGGGTAGCAAACGAGCGTGCAAAGCACCTGATGTTAGGTAGTCGCAGCGCATAGACATCCACGTACAACCACAAACACCACCGAAATTCTATCTGAGCTCGAATGTAGATACGTTGCTATTGCTGAGGACTAAGATGGACCGCTCGCTTCCTCGCTTCAAAGTGAATTCGATAACCGCACCTTTCCAACCGAAACATAAGTAATGTTTTACTTCGGATTATGAGGGTGACGGTGGCACCTCCCCGGTCGAACCATAGTTTGTGGTTGTACGTGGATGTCTATGGGCTGCGACTATTTAACATCAGGTGATTTGTATGATCGTTTGCTGCTCTTCTCACTTAAAAAAATCTCTTAAGTAATCAAAAATCAACAATCCACATCGAATCATTGGTCTGCTACACTACGACCCTATCAAATTGGAAATTTCAGTTCAACGACGGGATATTAATGTAGCGATAAGTCCGCTTAACGTCCTCTAATTAATTACGAATATGAACAATCCACATCGAACAGGCCTCATAACCCCGTGGCGTCCATTCGATGGAAAAACGCAATAAAAGGCGTCGTTTCCACACGATAAAGCCAACAATAAGAAAATAAAGCTTAGTGTGGGCCGCTTACAATGGGAATATAATCCTCGTAGTGTGAATAAGAATAGGGCACGCGAACAAAAGTATCAATTGAAAAGTTAGTTTTGAAGTCTCTTTGCACTTCACCTTTTTGTGAATATGAAGCTACCAACGAGCTTGTAGTCACATCACCGTATGTCTAAATTCATAATATAGTTTATTACATCATAAGATACTAATTTACATAAAAAATTAAACAATTAGAACCACGTGTGATCGACGCCGCCAGTGGCAAGATGGCCGGTTCATATATCGTGCATAGAATTGTGATTGCAATTCAACGTGGGAATGTGGCTAGATTTCTTGGCCGCATAGGTACGGACTCCCCTTAGTTTGTTTAGGTTAGGATTTTATTATAATTAGTTTAAAGGTTTGCCTTATTAAATTATAACTTATACAAGAAAAATATCCACTGCATATACACATACAATGATGATAATCTTAAAACTAATTACAATAAAAACCTAACCTAAACAATCTAAAGGGACTCCGTGCGCATGCGGCATGATTCCTAGAACATTAGCTGCATTCCCGCGCTGGATAGCAATCGCAATTCTCTGCGCAAAATAATAATAATAATAAAAAATACATACAATTAATTAATGCCACAGTTACAATGTAAAATCAGTTTGTTACTGTGAGCGCCCTTTCGGCTAAGGTTGACCGGGAGAAAAATGCTCCCGGATAAAATGTTCAGGTTAATTTTAAATATGTGATCACTAACAACCATGGCTGTCTCATATGGAAGGACGCCTGAAATTATTTTATTTCTATTAAGAAAGAGTAAGAAACGGGTATGCAGGCCGCCTGATGTTAAGCGGTCACTGCAGCCCACGGACAACCACGTCCAATCTCAAACAGAACAGAAGTTCTATTTCAGGATGGACTCGGATGCGTTCCTACTCTCGAGGACTAAGATGGTCGCCTCCAATAATGTGTATCCGGCAACCACACCAAATTGAAACCTTACAAGAGTAATTTTACGGCGAATTAGGAATATGGTTGTATCTCACCTGTCGCACTTACAGTTTTACAACCTATCAAGTTTGTTGGTATAAATATGGAAACAGATATAGGTTACATAATCCCTTTTGGGTGTCATTATACTGATGTTTATTTTAATGGTCCCATGTTGTAACATAAAAATTATATTTTAGTTCTTTTTTATTCCTTTTTATCTGATTTCGTTGGTCTGTGTATCTACGGTATAAATACTGTGAATGCTCGTTTATATAACCACTAGCGACCGGGCCCAGCTTAGCTCGGTTAATAGAGTTTATATTTACATATATTATTTTTCAATCATTACCTAGTTACAAAAACTAACAATTAGAAACACTTATTTCAAATGACAATTGAATTATTACATTTAGGTTAACTATTTAGTTTCTCACCCAATTTACAAAAAAAAACTTATCGTGCGCCATAACTATCCTCAGGAATCATTGTACATGCTGGTAAAAACTGTGAGACAATCCGTCCTTTACTATTTGAGTTTATCAGGAACAGGCAGACAGATAGACGTGACGGGGGAGCTTTATAATATTTAGAGATGTCATACATATAGTATAACTATCTGATATTTTCGAACTAAACTATACCCACTCGAGAATACATCGATGCGGTAAATTTATCGCAACGCATGCGGAAAATGTCCGGTCACGTGATCAATACGCGACAATACTCAAATTGTGGTATTTTAGAGCTAAAATACAAAGCATTTTATGCGTCCTGTTTCGACTGCATGGCGCGTTGTCAAAGGCTCAAAGGAATGTTTGCTCTGGTCTGCTAGAACTGTGGGCGGAGCAGTACATAGTTGCATTTGACAGTTTAAGTATTAGAAAGTAGCTGTACCCCGCGGCTTCACTCGCGTTTAACAAGTATCGTATTTCTATTTCGTATTTCTTTAAATATGATTATAATCATATATTTAATTGGCATATTGTTTTTTATTTGAATAGGGCAAACGAGCGTGCAGGTCACCTGATGTTAAGTGCTCTCTGTATTTCGTGGACATCCACGTCCAACCTCAAGCTGGACCTTGATTTGACTGGACTGGTCTTTAACGATATCGCTCATAGATGCGTTGCTACTTCTGAAGACTATGACCTCGCTGATAAATGTAACCGGTACCTCGTGGCCCTTATTCCCCCGCTGAAAGAGGCTGGGACGTCCCCCGATGGTTATGAAATGTAATCGCAACTTTAACAAAGACACAAGAATTATTTTATGAGGACTATCTCGTGGCATCTGATCAAGCTATGGTTTTACGACCTATCCGAACTAACCGAACATATTTGACACAAAAACCATTTTCAACACGATTCGAACAAAACATATGTTAAAATCAGTAATTCCCCAAACTGCTTCGTGTGGTAGCTACCGGTGTTAGCAATCAGTACGTAGAATGTACCGGGACCACTCGTAATTTGTACCTCATAATGGACGAGTCGGGGTTCATCGGGGTAATTGAAACGATTCGTCGTGCAAATTGGAATAATAGGCTGTGCTGGTGTATTGGATACATCCCAATATGTTTATGTATAATTGAACAGACTTAACTTAAAAAACCTTGTTGTTCTCAATTATTACCACCAATTACCAATTAATTAGTGACCAATTTTAGTATAATAATAAAATTGGTCACTACATGAAAGATATATGAGAAAATGTATAATTTTTTATTAACGCAATAGAATACAAAACAGTAATTGCTTCATTAATATAGATAGAGATCTGTCGTATTTTAATTGTAATTACAATAAAAGTTACAACATAGTATTTTTTAAACTAAAAAATACTAAGTAAAAGTTAAATAAGTTATAAAATATATGTATATATGGACGTACATAGATTACATAGACATATTTTAGATACAAAAAGCTTCATCGATGTTGCTGCATTTGGATAAGTTAGTTAAACAATAGTTATTAGAATTTTTGTCTGTTTGTTGCAAATTATTTCAGTATCGTAATCTATTCTGAAGTTAAAATACATTTTTATGTCGTGTTTGTCCATTACTAACCTATTGGGCACGAATCTTTTCTCAGAAATAGAATGGTAAGTTCATAATTCATTACTTTAACCCAATGTGGATTAGTAGACTTTATGGACACTTTTGAGAACTTTATGAAGAACAGGTAAGTACTTAGTAAGAATAGGTAATACCTTAGGTAAGTTTTTTCACAAGCCTTGCCTCCGTGCCACGACCATGCCTTCCTTCTTTACAACAACTTATTTCTAATACGCATAAATCTTCCAAACAACGGCATTCCAGACATTTCAACCTCATTACCACCGTTTGAGAGGCAAGATTATTACTACATTTTTATACATTCATATTAAAAAGTTAAGTCACACTAACTGGTTAGTCAAATAACACACTCAATATAAATAATAAAAAAGGCTTACATAAAAAAAAACGGATTTTTAAAACTTGTAAAGTATTTTTCATTCGAGTTAATATTTAAGCACTGTTGTGAATGAATCACAGCTTAATTTACGCGTACAAAATGCTGGAGGCTTCCATCGATTCAAAAATGTACCAAACGGTCGGAACACTTGAACTCAAAAAAATATTCTCGTTCCTCTGTAGTTAGTGCGTTAAATTACGTGGCACACCCCTGTCTGAAGAGCCACTATTGCGTTTTTACCATCCACCGAATCAGCGGATATCCGTCACCAACAATTTTGCATTGTCATGAAAATATACTATATTCTACATATGCTTTTACATGTAATGGATCAACAAAGGACCATGCAGTTCCCCTTATGTCAATTGGTCACTCTACATACATTTGTTCTGTAGCCGATACCAATAGAAAATATACCTCACTGTACTTAAAATCTTGATAGATAGAACTATAGACGGACCGGGGAATAGTCACCACTGCTCTCATAAACCGCCATTTTAATAGTTTAATGAGAAAAACGCGTTTTTATATTTTTGGAACTATCATACACATTGTATGTGTAAATGTAACATTTTTTATTGCGAAAGAGTAAGAAACGGGCATGTACAAACTTAGTACAAAATATAAAGTAGAACAGCAAAAAATAAAAAAAAAACATTCAAAAGTATTTATAATAGATTTTTAAATATAAACGATATCCCTAATATAATGTAACAATGAAATCGTGTCCAGTTATTTATTTGCTTGTAAATATTTAACGCCTGTGCTGATTTAATCTAACCCAATCTGTACAGTGTTTGTACCTCTTGTCCTGTTATACGCTATATATTAACACGCTTTATTATTTCAGAACTGAGCAATGATCAAAAATAATTAGTTAAACATTTATTTTTAAGCAATACTTTTCGAATTACGTATATTTCGCATAATCATTTTACTGAGATAACATATGTCAGTATTAGATGCAAAGTTTATCAGAGCACATTTGGGCTCGCCTCCCATTCAGCTCGGAGACTTAACAAGACACCCGTCAAACTAACAAGAACACGTCTATCTTAGAACTTGTCAAGAGTATTTCAGTCATAAAGTTCAGAGAGTTTTGCGAACATTGTAACGTTACCGTAACTCAAAAATTGAAGAGCGCTGTAAATTTTAAAATGCGAGACATGTAGGCGACTTTTTTATTATTATGAAAGAGTAAGAAACGGGCACGCAGGCCACCTGATGTTAAGTGGTCACTGCAGTCCATGGACAACCTCGTCCAATCTCAAATAGAACAGAAGTTCTATTTAAGGATGGTCACGGATGCGTTTCTACTCTTGAGGACTAAGGTGGTCGCCTCCAATAATGTGTATCCGGTAACCACACCTTCCCAACCGAAACACAACACATGAAGAACATGTTGCTTTAAGGCGGCTATTGAGTGGCGCGCTCTAACGGCTCTACCATCTTTAAATTATCTGTTATCTTGTGCTAGAACGACAAGATCTATTATTGTCCTATAACAATTCTATTATTTTAAAATGCTACACTAAACCTGTCATACTAATTCTGTTTAGCATCTGATCTATTTTTTTCCTTTGTTTGATTTCAAGTACATATAAGGCCAAATGTGTAGAAAGCTTGATACCTTTACACTACATTACATAAAATATAGATACATAGGAACATAACATTATGATTATTTCTATTATTGATACTTATAAATTATTATTATTGATAGTGTTAAAAATATCTTTGATTTTTATAATAATCTATGGATAGATTTAAATATTTATTATTAGAAATCTTACCTCATCGAGTTTCCTCTTATTTTCTCTGTGTTCAGTGTCATGTATTATAAACTCTAGCACTCTCCTGGCCCGGTCCCACTTCTGGTATTCCTTTAACTCTTCCTTTTCTTCTTCCAATGTTTTCAAACGTTCTTCAATTGTTTGGAGAAACTCGTTGATTTTCTCTACCTAGAAGATATATTATGTAGTTCCATTTACAGATTAAAGTTAGTATAAGACATCCACAAATAGATCCTAGACAGTAACTAGTGAAAAATTTATGTGGTATTAAACATTATTATAATCTACATTCCTTGATTTTTTTACTCGTACTCTGCATACATATCATACATTAAATTTTAAAAGTGCATATGTAATTTTTAAAACAACATGTCAAATAACAATTGGGGTTAAAATGACTCTCGTATATTTTTCTACATTCTTCTGTTAGTAATACTTTCCTATATATTCAATGTCAAATATATATGACTATTTATACCTTTCCAACAGTTTCTTTGAGAATAGTGACAGATTCCTCTCTGCGTTCATCATATACCCTAGTGCCAGCTACCTCTCTGAGCAGTTTGAGCCTATGAGAATCCGGAGCAATAGCCATTTGATTAATCTATAGGAAAAAACAAAACATATGGGTTATTTCTCATGAAGAATCTACATCTATAATTATAATTAAGTACAAAAGAACTTACAAGTATTAAATTAAAGTGTTGACAGATGAAGTAGCAGAATTTTTTTTTTTTATTATGAAAGAGTAAGAAACGGGCATGCAGGCCATCTGATGTTAAGTGGTCACTGCAGCCCATGGACAACCACGTCCAATCTCAAATATGATTTCAGATGTGTTTGTGGTTGTATGTGAGAATCTATGGGCTGCAACTACTTAATATCAAGTGGTTAGCATGCTCGTTTGCTAGTCTATTTACATAAAAAAAAATGAGAACTACAATCAACAAAAAAATGAGGTAGAAAGTAGAACATGGTATTCGGGACAAAGTATTTCGGCTCAAATATAAATGCAATCTACTAAGTTAATTAACCCATACTCACTTTTCCTTGCTTAACAATATAATATGGGTTGGAATTGGATAGACCAGCACTCTCCAAGAGGTTAAGAACTTCTGAGCGAGGTACCACTTTCTTGTTGAGGAAAAACTGATCTTTCTTGGATCCAATGACTCGACGAAGGAATATTTCATCTTTTTCAATCTGAAATATGCATTTCATATCACAATTGTGTACTTGTTCAGTTGTATTGTTAATTACACCTGATTATTCATTTTCAACTTTTTAAAAATTTGACTTTCTTTAGCCTTTTGGGGGAAGTTTGTACAAAGTTGTAATATAATGAATTACTATTTTATAATAGATACCAAGACAGATTTCTTAACACAGGTGATTTTTTTATTTTGGGTAGATTGGGTACCATCACCAATAGATACTCCACGACAACATCTGTTTAGAGTCCTTTCTTTATGAGTTTCATGTATCTTACCACTTCATGCAACAGAACGAGTAAAGTCATCTTTCGTGTTTTAATATAAAAAAGGGTATGAGTTTACTCATTTCCTAACTACAATGTGTCGAAAGAAATTGTTGAAAAGGCTACATATTTTTCCTTGCGGTAGAACTCATAATGAGTTCTACTGATTATAGAATTAAGTATAATTTCTAGTATTATGAGATCAATGGAAGTAGTAACATAGATATTTACTATTATGGATATAAGAGTAACAAAAATTATACTTACAGGGATTCTGTTATCGGAGTTGTCAAATATAATTTCCACAAAGGCAGATATGACCCTCGGTCCTGTGCCCTCATGGAGCAGGGCCAACCTCTGCTCTGGTCGGAGATGTGAGAATTCATCGCTTAGTACAAACTGGATAGCTGAAATATTTTTATTGTTAGAACTATAATACAAATACAGAAATTATGAACAGTGGTAGAGCCGTTAGATCTCACCCGCAGTGGCACCATCGCCACCCTCATAACCAGCCGTAAAGTAACATGCTCTTCATGTATTGTGTTTCGGTTGGGGAGGTGTGGTTGCCAGATACACATTATTAGAGGCGACCAACTTAGTCCTCAAGAGTAGGAAGGCGTCCGCGTCCATCCTTAAAGAGAACTTCTGTTCTATTTGAGATTGGACGTGGTTGTCCATGGGCTGCAGTGAACACTTAACAGCAGGTGGCCTGCATGCCCGTTTCTTACTCTGTCATAATAAAAAAAAAATACAATGGTTGTACATGAATGTCCATGGGCTGCAAATACTTAACCTCAGGTGGTTTACATGTCTTTCTGTTTCTCACATAAAAAAGGTTATTTACTAAGGGATTTGTAAATTGTGAAAGTGTATTTGACAAACAATTAGCTGTAATGTGTACTCATAATACCTTTAAATAGACAAAGTTAAGACATGTTGTAAAGGAGCGGCCAGGATTTTTCTATCGGCCTTCTCCTCCCTGTTTACTTTAGTTAAAAAATCTTTCATAAGAGATAAATTTTATATCTAATTAAATCACACTCATAATGAGTATGGGTATCGAAAAATTAAAATAAAACAGCAATTGAATTGCTTGGTATTGAGAATTAACTACTTTATGTATTTCATAGTTTTTTTTTAATATGTGATTTAAAGATTAGCACATATACACAATTGACATTGAAACAACAATAGAAAGTTTTAAAAAAGCGCTTGCATGATACATAAAATTTAACGAAATATTACAACTTCTATATCAATTATAAGGCATGTTGTGAGAATATTTTGGAAATTTTTAGTTTGTACACATTTCATAACTGTTAATAGTCAAGTGTAATCTATTAATAACACTTACCATGAAAGAAATTACTTTTCCCAGAACCGTTTCGTCCCACGACCACATTGTGTCGTTTGTCAAAAGGTTCAACAACAATTTGCTCCCGATAACTCTTGAATCCCTGAATAATTACCTGTAAACAACAATGTTGATCAACTTGATTCACTGATTCTTCGTCTTATATCGTGATAATATACCAATAGCATTCCAATGCTATTGTTGTCTGAACGACAATAATCTCATTTAAAATAATTACCTGTTTTATATGCATTTTCACAGATATTCGTAACTAAAACTTATAAAAAACATAAAATCAAGACATCGACCGCCATTTCTCAATTGACAGTTGGCAGTTGGCTTGGCAATCTTGACATTCGTGACAATATTGTACATAGATTAAAAAAACCTAACTCGAGATATTATTAATGTTTCGAATCGATAATAAGGAAAATATCGACTGAAAAACGATTTATACGAAATAGTTATGCCCTCTGGTGACAATATCTATAACTTTAATTTGTGTTACTCTAATTTTAGGGTTTCTTACTGTAATCTATTTCAATATTTACTCAATCTTCTCTACAAGTAATTCGATAAAATCCAAATTACGTATTTTTTTAATTACTGAAATTATCATACTATGATTTTTCTAGGCTTACCCAACGGAATATATATTAATAATTTTAAATCTATAGTTGAAAATAATTTTGTTATTTGGAAAACTATAAAATTACAATAAACACGTAGTTACTTATGTAAATTTACTATAAATACAGGACCCCAAGAAAATCGTAAAACAAGAGATTTCCTTTAGAAAATAAGTAATAATATTAGTTAAATTGTATGGTTATGTTCATCATCAACTGTTCTACAAGCAGTTGGCTTTACTTGGTCAAACAGAATGCTTCACAATTTCTCAATTTTTTATGAAAAGAATTAAAGAGTATAATATTCAGCATAATTAACGCATAGTTACGATAAACATCCATAAGTATTCATGAAATTTGGTAACATGTCTTTATACCCATTCATGACATATCATTTCATTTATTATTAGCTCTTCCTAACAGCATATGTACAGTCGGACAATTTGCTAAATCGAAATTGTACCCTTATAATTTCGTCACTTCTGAATATCACAACCATTTTATTTGGAAGACTTTGCGCTATTTATGTCTAAATGGGAATATTGAAAAGTGATCTGTGCTATACAATTGCATAGTAAATCACAAAGAATATTAAGCACTCATTAAATCTTATTGGAGGCCTTTTGGGTGATTTGAAAACATACGTAATTATCCATTAATATATATGAGTAGCATGATACATTACGGGAATCTCATATTTATGATAAGTAACCTGTGTCCAGCAATGGAGTATAAAAAATGGCAGTCACTTAATTAATTAGTATTATGAAGTATTAACTTATTCACAACAGAACTTACGCTACCGATTGTAACTCCTACAAGAATAAAATGAACAAAAGTTTTTTGGCAACCGACATACATACATTCTCTGACGCAAGTATTATGTAAATAAGTTAATACTGGCGACATTTAGGCGCGGCTCAGAGACGACTCGTATTAGCGGCGAAGACGTAATATAAGGACGTATTAATAAATAAAACTTTTAAGTATGTAAAATATAAATGACTATTTAGGGCCATAACAAATGCGTTTAGGTGAATTTAATATTTGAAAAAAAAATCCACATGATTTTAAAAAACGTAGTAAATTTTTAGACGTCGAAGCTTTCTAAAATATTACATTTGGTACATATGAGTTAATGTGTATGCATTAACTCATATGTACCAATGCATTATGTATACTACACGGGTGTAACATAGATTACTTCAATACTTATTTTGGACAGTTGTATTTTTATAATTATAATTTCTAAAGGCTTCATTTACAATAATAAATAAAATAAGAAATGGTACTAAATATTTCTAAATGTCTTTAGAAATAAAATATGTAATAAGGAATAAAAAATATATATCTAATTTTTATCATGCATATCATCAGTTTGGGCTCCATTGCTGGACATATACCTGCTGTATTTAGGGCCATTCAAGCGGTCCAATGTCCTATGAAGCTGATGCTCTACCATTAAAATTTACCACGGTTCAATTGCGTACTCGCTCTCTTCTTAATTTAACGATTTTATAAAGTAGACTGGTGGTAGAACTATAGTTCGACTGGGTAGCTACCACCACCGCCCTCATAATCCGCCGTAAAGCATTACTTGTGTTTCGGTTGGAGAGGTGCGGTTGCCGGCTACACTTTGAAGCCAGGCGACCATCATAGTCCTCAGGAGTAGCAATGCATCTATGTTCGAGCTCAGATAAGATTTCAGTCATATTTGTGATTGTACATGGATGACTATAGGCTGCAACTACTTAACATCAGGTACTTTGCATGCTCGTTTACTACTCTTCTAACATAAAAAACACATATCACAAAGAAAGAAACAAATTAATCTTATACGTCTTCGGATAGCTTTACACCTCATTCATAAGAGTACTTCCTACGAAGCCACGTCACCTACAAACATAAATCATTACCGTTCGATCTAAATAGAGCATAAATGCCCACAATGTATTTACTTACGTTTATTGAAAGAACCCGTGAAATTGTTCCTCTCACAACGTTTAGAAATATTACTTTCGTACAACTTTTCATGTTCCATTAGGATTGGAGTAAACTCAACTCAATTTAATCTCGACTCTATTGTGTAATAAATAGAGTTAGGTTTAGTTTAAAGAACAATTTAGTTAGCATTTAAAATATTTCGTCACATAAATCAAAGTTGAACAAGATATTAACGTGCTCGTGAACGTAGAGGTGACAAAAACTCCGTCGTAGGCGGTTTGAATAGCCAAAACTGTGGTCATATGGCCTTTACGTACGTTGACATTCTATTCACCCTTAATAACCAACTAGAGGGATTATCGTGGATATCAGAACTATAGTATCAAAGCTCCATTTGATTTCTAACACATATCTGTAACGCGATAATCAAGGAATCGGTAGGACAGTATTGTTTATTGTTTTTCTTTGTTGTGTTTTTATTTTTTATTTCTTTTACGGTTTAATTTCAATAAGTTGTTGTAAAAGATGTAATAAACTTGTTATCAAGAATACCTAATAAATAATTGTATTTTATTCACTTCTAATGAAAGGTGTATCGGAGTTCAAAAATAAAGTTACTCCCTATAAAATCCTTTTTTTATGAAAGTTCGGCTAAAATGGGCTTAGCTGTCTCCAAATATAATAAATAAACCGCATAAACGAAAGTTATAAAAAGGTTTTATGTACTGGTATCATACAAAATAGTTAATTTGTAAAGTATAAATGTAACAAGCGTGTTTTTTTAATTATTTCAAAAATATTTCATTGGTTCTTTTTGGAATATCATAACGAAATGAAGTT
>DWON01006598.1:0-13723 GCA_018251015.1 Phocides pigmalion okeechobee
GATGTTTTGTACGACGATTAATGTCATGTTTATTTACAGCCGTCTTATTTAGGACGACTTAGATGGTTCCCTCATTTCACTATTTTTAAATACATTACATTGGGTTTTCGTCCAAAATGTTGAATAATTGTCAGGATGTAATTATTCCAGGTCCGGAGCGGTGGTGGGAAATTTAGTGAAGGTGGTTGGCAGAGACTGTACGGTGTAATTTGGACTCTATGCTGATAGTCGTAAAGATGTAAATCCCGGTATCGTGAAAGTATTTTAATTTTAGTGACTTCCAACAAAATTACTAAATATTCTAAATTTTCCTGCGGGTTCTTTTCCTAGCGTTTAGTTCAAAAGCGACGCAGTGAGAAATTTCTTTATTACATCAAATGAGATAAGTGTAACGAAATATAGCTTATTGATAAGCCGTAGCGATTTTAAATACGTCGATGAACTTGGTTTCAATCAGGCAATTGTAATATTTTTGTTTAATGTACATATATTTCTAATATTAGTACGTATTTTTTTCGGTCTTATATAAAATTGTTAGAGTGACTGAGAGACAAACCTAGAATTAAGAGATGTCTTTGACGTTTCTACATGAACATCGACGTGTAATATGAAACAAACAAGATTAGTCCTGACGTAATGAATAGACACGTTGTTTCTCTTGAGAACTAAAATAATCCCCTCGCTAGTAAATGTAGCCAGCGACCGCACCTCTCCAACCGTAACACAGATACTGCTTTACTAGCTACTACGTTACTGATATATATGATATATATGATATATATGATATATACTAAGATTATATGGACGACAGTGGTACCGCCTCTTTCAAATTGTACTATAATCATGGTAATAGTATATTTTTTCAACAAACAACATTTTATTATTAATTTACATTAAAAATCGCTGCGTCTATCGATCAAGTCTTAGTGTAAACTAGTTCAAAGGCATTCTCTACGCGAAGGGTTTGGTGACAGGTCAGCGATTCATTCACCTCGTTGACCTGGTACTAGTATGTACCTTATTATACATTCATCCCTTTATTGTATCAAAGGTGTTTTGTATTAAAAAAAAGTATAGGTTGAACCCAAGGTACGTATTTTAGGACAATGAAAGGACTGAAATCAATTGCAACGAATAGAATCGAATCGTTTTGTACCAGATGGAGTCGGATGTGATTGAATTCAAGTTATTTTGTTTTTATGTCGCAAACGTAACAAAATCCAGTGCAGCTAATGGTAAGGGTTAATATCATATATATATATATATATAAAGAAACATATAATGAATACACATACCATATATATATACCCATTAATTTATATAAATGAATTCATTTTTTCCTTCACCCGTCTTTTTATATATCTTCATTATTCTCTACACTTTTCCAAGGACCGATTTGAACGATGACTTTAAAGGAAACCATACTGAAAGTACGGTTTACTTTCAATTTGGTCTCATTTAAATTGAAAATTAATTAAAAATAAACAATATTTTTAGATAAATGAAAATGAGAAGAAGAATAAAGACGCAGCGATGCAGTAAAATACAACTGAATGGCGAACGTCCTTCTATTTTAAGTCGGTTAAAAACCACGTTTAACAATGAAGTGTTCTTGCAGACGGACTGTTTTTTTAAGCCAATATAATCTGAGACGAGACAATGGCAGTACCATTGTACCCAACTGGAAACTTTTATAAGATTCAATTGATTTTTATTTAATACGCATTTCATCTATATCTACACAAATATCATAAAACTGTAAATGAAAGACACATGAGAAAAAGTATAATCAGAGCCTTTGCCTCACACCAACATCACAAATCACAATCACTGACATCATTATCACAATAAAACTCAAAATGTTAGAATGTCTCTTTCATAATCTCACTTTCGTAATCTCAAAAACGGCTTAATTATTTTCTAGGCTGTTATTACTAACTTATTGCAGTTAGATCCATATGTTTAATCGTTTTATTTAAATGTGGTTTAAAAAAAATAAAAGATCGCAATTTAAATGATTTGGGTGTAAGTACATGACATTTTTTTGGTGTTATAAAATTTGGAAAACCCAAAAATTCATGTCCACGTAAACTAAGTCTCTGGCAAAAGCAAAATATAATTAATGTTATGTTGACGTATGACAAATAATTTTATTTAAATATATGAATGTGTCATTAAAATTTTATAAGATCCTTCAACTTTGGATGAAGAAATTCAAATATATTTCTCAAAGACGCATGAATATAGAAAATTGTATTTAAAATATCGTATGTTGACGTTTCGTATTGATGTTCTTACCTTTAATTGCACTGAACTGGCAATGAATATTGCGTTTTCTATAAAAAACACAAGTGTTGTCTGATATTAACACAGTAGTTCCGGGCGCCAAAATTCGAATGCAAATCAAAGTCGAAATTGAAAATGTTTAAATCCAGGTTTGTCGCCGAGAAATGTTGGGAGCGGACATTCGAGATTTAAATAGTTAACAATTTCAAGACAGGTTCTTATAAACTCTTGAAGTATCCATTTTATAGCGTGCATACTTTAATTCAAATAAACATACGCTGTAAGTAGACGGGAATTTATTCTGCAGACTGTCATAGTATTAGTATGTAGGTCAAAATTGTTTTTGTGTCATAGGAAAAAAATCTTTCAAGCAGGTCGAATGCGACATAACAGACTTAACATAATTACATATAATAGAAAACTCTCGAGCTTAATGTTATTTTTATTGTAAATATATTTTCCCCTTTCAAGGACGCAATAAATAATTTATATGAAATACAATTTTCATAAATACAAACTAGATGAAAAATAGACAGAATAATCGATAGACTGGTTTGAAATATCAACAATTAAAAATTGTTAATCTTAAGTACTTGTTACATATTAAAATGTATAAATTACGTGACGTTATTTGTTAAAATGATATTAAATCTTTCGGCTGGGAAAATAGCACACCCAGCTCCTAATTAAGCGTTATATGGTAGTGGTGTTAATGGATAAATGTAGTTTTAAGTAATGTTATAAAACCCTTCAAGGTTGGTAAGTATCAAGCAAGGCAGAGGAAAATAAAAGCTCAGGGTTTACGATATTAAGATCCGCAGATCTGAGCCTTGTCAGCGGCAATGGAGGCCACGCAATCTCCATTAGCTTTTACACCTTACTTTGCTTCAATGTTTGTGAAGCTTTATAACCCTTGCGCGTAACTACTTTGTGTAACTTGAAAGAAAATTGTTATTCAGTATTGTTGGAAATACTACGCTTTCCACCTGGTTGATACGTTTATGTAGAACAATTATTTAAAATGGAAGAACTCGTTGACGGCTGTACCATCGCTATCATATAATTACAATAAAGTGAAATAATCTAATTCTATTATTGTATCAATTATTTCTGCCCTATTACTGTGGTCCGCTGCTGCTGTCTGAAAGTTCCATCTCAGTCCTCACAAGTACCAACGTTATCTGTAACTGTGTAATGCGAACCACGTAGTCATTTTTTTCCGAGTATATATTGTGTATTTCGGAACGTAGATATAACTGTGGAAATTGACTTATCCATTGAAGTGACAATCAAAATATATTCAAATTAAAATGGACACTTAGGAAATACAGACATTCTGAAAGCATTACTATATAAGTATTCGATTTATTAACATAAGAAAACCGAACCTTCATAGCTATGTCAACACCAGTACGCTTTATTCTTTACCATGCACCTTTTTGTAATGCATGCCTGAGCAACCATTACGCATGCCGCTAGCGCAGGCTAGAATACAAAACCGTGGACAACAACATGCGTAGCCTAATCCCGGCATGTGAGATAAGGTACATGCGACAAGCGCACAGGTGTACACGATAAGCTGCACGGGTTTTATCAAAGTTGAAACGCTTAACAAAAGCGCACTGTTATAGACATAGCTATAGTTTTATTATGTACATTACTATGTAAATACAAAAAAACACATTACTACTATAAATATATTTTATCGTAAATGGAAATAGCAAGAATATCCGCTCACATTCATCCACATCCACATCCAACATTAAACAGGACTAAAATCCTGCCTGACGTCGTGCATAGATACGTTACCAGTCCTAAGGACTGAGATGGTCGACGGCACCTCTCTAACCGAAAAACAAAAAATGTTTCACAATGGATTATAAGGGCAGCAGTGATACTACACTGGTCGAACTTTAGTTCTACCACCTTGAAAAACTTCCTAAGTAGAACAAAACAACCACAAACAACTTGATAATAGAAAAAAGAATAAAATTATAACAGACTTCATTACTTATTCAAACTGTTCATTTAATCTCTATTCCATCTGAACTCCAGAAACAAAATCCTAATGTGATTAAAAATTCCCAGTCCGTCGATAAAATAGTTTCCGTCATTAATATTCATGTGACCGTCCTCGATGGCTTTATTATGATCCATTCAGCCATCTTGCATCTCGCTCAGTAATGTTTTTACGAGTTTCTTCTGAATTTTCTAAAAAAAATCGTACTTCATATAGACTTACAATAATTTATTGAATCAATAGAGCAGGTATTGCATTGCGATAAACAGCGTTTAAAGTATATGATTTAAAAATAATATCGTCGCGGTGAAATGCATAAATTCATAGTTTTAAATCATATACTATGGAACGGTTAGTCACGATTAACGGTTTTTAAATGCCGATATTTCAAACCCGTTGCAAGGCTTGTGGTCACGGCTATTCTCTATTCAGGGCTAATTAGATTAGCCGACACCACGAGCCATACAACTGGGTATAAAAGATATTTATCTGTGAGATTGTTGAAACCGATAAATATTTTGATGGCGCCTGGTTAATATATAATTCAATTAAATATTTTGTATGCAAGAATGAACTGACTTACATTGCAAACGAATACAAGAAATAAGAATAAATATCTGGATTTATTTTTTACGTTCAAAAAGAGTTTTGTAAGAATCAACATTGAATTAATGCCATGTGACTTAACCTTAGACCAAAACATCTTTTATTTCATTCATGTTATGTAAAATGTATGTTAAAACAGTTAAGGAATTTGTAGTTCTTCATAAAACACTTTGAAAGATCAAAGTGCGGTTAAATTTGCTAAAATAAACTTCAAGCGACGGATATAAATTCATGAATAAGCTGAGCAGAGATACGTATAAAATAAAGACGTATATGATACTTTTGGATGAGAAGTTGCAAAGGAGTTTGCAAGATGGTAGAACTATAGTTCGGCCGGGGAGATACCACCACCTCCCCACATAATCCGCCAGCTACGCTTGGAAGCGATGTGACCATTTCAGTCTTCAGCAATAGCAACAGATGTACGAACAAACTCAGATAGGACTTAAGTCCTGTTTTAGTTTGCATGTGGACATCCATGGGCTGCAGCATTTACTTAACATAAGGTAGCCTGCACGCTCGAATACTAAACTTCTCGTATATATAAAAGACGACATCAATAAAGCACTTAAGTTATATATACTCGTATAAGATCTCTTGTATGTATAATCAAATTTCCAAGAGTCTTATAAACATAGCGTACCTAAGTCGCTTAATATAACTAACGCAACCTACTTAAGGTGGACAAAATTCTAACCTAAACACCAATTATCAAATTACCTGAACAATAGTAACTCTACATATACCTACAACATACTAAAAATGTTAGTTAACAATATTAAAATCAGTTTTTTTCAACAATACCAATAATAATATATATAATAATATATTATTGGTACAAAGTCAAGTACTAAAATATCAAAATCAAATGGTATCCACATTTAAAAGATCCTTTTTCATTTTCAGGAAAGCAGATTTACTTCCATTGGTATCGTTTGTATTAGTTTCATATAATTCTTGTTTGCTACTCACAAAGTACATATTTGTAATCTCGATTACTTATGATGACGACTTATCATAGCGTGACTACGCGGCGCATTTAACATAAAGTTACCTTTTAACATCTGAGTTTGCAAGAATATTTATACCATCTTTAAATTTGAGCGCAATTGTTTTATCATTTTATTTGTAAGCAAGGATTACTAAAAGCAATTCTGTGATTAATTCGAGAACAGATTCAAATGTTAATTCTCTATTATTGCTAAGCACGTATAATTCTGCCGAGCGCGGGTTCTCGAATATATACAAATACTCGTTACTTAGTACTACGCCACATTCGGGAATAGTGAATGTAAACAATGGTTGAAATTTGTACGAAACTAGTCAATTTAATTGCCGGAAGATAGATGAAAAATTAAGCGAAACTGAAGTATTTAATAAGGGATAGAAATATTGTTCAATATTTGAGGCATCAAGCTGGCAATGAACTGACAACTAGAAAAAGAACATCTTAGCCCTTAATAGTGGCAACCATCTATGTAAAAATGAATTCTTTTTGAGGTTACATTAAAATGAACATGAGCGTAACGGGGGCTCATGAGCTACGTTTCCCAGATGAAATGAAGAACATACTTTTTTTTTGTTCTCAAAGTGCTTACTATTTTTGGGAACATTCGCCGTATTTGGCGCGATTTCGTAATAACTTTTAAGCGACGTGGAAACCAGAATTACTCCAAAGACCAACCAAATTTTAGGCCCTAATTAAGAGAGGCCTATGTACAGCAGTAAATCTGGAAAGGCTGGATTGCAAACTTTAGTTTTTTAAATACCTTTTATATGTGAGAAGAGGAGAAAGATTTTCCTTTTTCCTTTTCTCCACTAGTCTACTTTATGTTAGTAGTAATTCCAGGACGTTCATAGACAACCTCAAACACGACTGAAGTTTTATTTGAGATCATAAATGGATACATTCCTATTTCAGAGTACTTAAATTGTGCCCTCCCTTATATGCGTAGCCGGCAACCGCACATCTCTAACCGAAATACAAGAGTCGCATCACAGCGGATTTAAGGTTGTATGTGGTAAACATATAGTTCAATTGGGTATGCTGTACTTCCAAATTGTGTAAATTATTTTATTTTGAACAAATGTATAATCTTTGATTACATCATTCAATTTCCTTGAGTATTGTTCAGTTTTACAAAATATAACCTGAATAAAAGTCCATTACTAATATTCAAGACAATGTCTTTCGTACCTTTGAGATGCTAATCGTATTTTCATAATAAAATCATAAACCATTCAAGGAATTTCAACAGCTTTTCACTTACCTAAGTTATATCCCTATTGTTTTACTAATAAAGCTTTTACGTGTTGGTATTGTTTTGGAAGTAAAGCTTTTATATGGCTTTTTATAAGAATTTAAGTCCCTATTGTTAATTTATTTATAACCTCTGTAACTCTTGACTCCCCCGCTTTGTCTATAAGTATTTATTTTGTTATTGCTCTTGGTTAAATCAAAGTTTAAAAATCTGGTTAAATAAAAGGAAAAAATCTGGTAGCGTTTTTGTTTTCTTTTGTATTGTAAAATTTTCGGCTCAATATGTTTCAAGTATTCATTTTTATCTTTGTTATGTAATATGTATAATTTTAGCCAATTTTGATTATACTATTTTCTTCGGGGTAACCCGCTAAACAACACAATGATTATACATATTGTTATGTAAACCATTCACAAGAAGTTACACGAGAAAAACGTCCAACCACAGACAACAAACGTAACTAGAGAATGCGAGTTAGATAATAAGTAGGTACTCATATGTAAAAGAAATAACAAATACGTCGTTCTATCGAAAGAAGATCAATAAAGACTATCTTTACGCTGGAAAGTTGTATGGCAGTAATACTTCCCCGGCTAAACCGTACAAATTGGTCCATTAAGAAAAAAAAATAAGACAACTTTATATTAACAAGTAAATGAAATATTCCCTTATCACGCCATACACAACTGTAAAATCTCTTGTACTCTTGTACTCTTGAGACGTCATTACTATGTGTACAAATATATCTTTACATTCAAAAAGTTCTGTAAGTTTTCATAAAAAAACCTTCTCCAATAAGATCTGTGTTCTCTGTGTTAAACATACCATTCAGCTGTGTTTCCGGCGGCGCCACCTCGTGGTCCCGATGAGATATGGCTCTTAACTTCAAAGGTCAATAGATCGTTATCACAAATCCCACTCCGGCCCCGCAAAGGTCAGTTCATCCATTACACCGTTACAATGACCGATCGGCACGGAGATTGATTCCCGAGCTAATAGCCACGTATTAACTATATCGAGCAGTGATTGCGTGTCATTGAGGCATTAATTTGCAGGCTCTAGTTGTTGGAGGAATACATTTTGTTAGGTACCACCGCCGCCCTTACAATCTTGGTAAGTAGTAGAACCGCCTTCATAATTTTATTAGGTGATAGAACCGTTCGACCAATGATCTACTAGCGCTACCCTTATAATCTTATTAGGTGATATAACCGTTCGACCGATGGCCTACAACCGCCGCCCTTATAATCTTATTAGGTGATAGAGCCGTTCGACCGCTCACTTAGTGGTAGAACCGTTCGACCGATGATCTACCACTGCCGTCTTTTTAATCTTATTAGATGATAGAACCATTCGACCGATGACCCACAACCGCCGCCTTTATATTCTTGTAAGGTGATAGAACCGTTCGACTGATGAAGTAACACCGCCTCCCTTATAATCTTCGTAGGTGGTAGAACCATTTGACCAACGATCTACCGAAGCTACCCTTATAATCTTATTAGGTGATAAAATCGTTAGAGGAATGATATTAACGAAAACGTTATTCGAAATTGTATATATTTCACAAAATTAATAACACTGAAGCTTAGGTTTTGTTTGTGCCAATTTAATAACTTTGACCTTCGTGAAATATTAATACATTAACACGTTAAATAAATGCCTAAAAATATTTATGTAATTTTGAAAACTTTAGTTTTAGAAATCATAAAAAAAGGTTATTATGTAAACAATTTAGACCCTAATTAAAATGTTGGGTGTTAGAAGTTAAATTGGCCCTTACTTCTATTAATTCGATGGTGTATTTATAACGACGCTAGATGTGTAAATACGTCTTATCCTTAGTATAAAGCGAAACCGCCGGCAAACCCTAGTACAAAACAAATTAACTCCGAGATGTAACGAAGCGATCTTCCTAGAAGTAATCCAGGAGCTGTCATTCCCAGTTGTCGCCTACGGTAATATTGTTTCGACCGACCTTAAACAAGGCAATTTCTTAATATCTACAGCATAATCTTATTATGAATACTAAACAGTTTAATAATTATAATAAATATGATTGAAGGCGACGCTAACAACTCAAACTTACTGGCAAGTAAGAATATCTATAAATTTAAAAATATAATTTAAAAAATAAGAGAAAGAAACTACACAACAATAACTTCTATATGTATATCATCCAAATCTTCTATAAGTCTCTTGTAAAATTGGAGTTATTAACTGCCATCGCAAATGGGCGATTATTATAAAAAAATATTTACGAAACCTACAAAAGTCAATATTTATTATTTAAAAATTACTGTTATCGCAATTAGTACTCGCACTGTACCACAGTTGGGCAAATATATTTACAAATCAAAAGACGGTTTCTGACAAATTCACAATACCAATATTATGCGAGGTGGACCACGCACAGTGAAAAGTATTGTATTTTATATTATTTTATTTTATTTGTAATCCGTACATACTATGTATCCGTACATATAAATTAAATTGGGATACTCTATGTAAGAGGCCGAAATCTTAACCCATAGGCTATCACTGCCACTGCTAACCATTAACCATAGCCATTGAGCTAAGGAACCCTAAAATCAACAGAAACAATCTCAGGAGATTCTATCCCCAAGTCAAAAGCAAGATGATCGACACAAAATTCTTGTCGAAGTCTAATTGACTCGTCAAAACCAATCGTAATGCAATTAAAACTTTATACAAAGTACAAGGGCGGCTTTTCCATTGTACCTTATATTTTGTTCACTAATTTTCCTCATTTTGTAGCTTAGGGGCCTTTTATGTTAGTATATTCATCATCGGAAGATGCCCCAGTCTCTTTGGGCGGGGGAACACGGGCCTCGAGGTATATCCTCTCAACCCGAGCCTGAACTCGGGATTACACCCCGGCTTAAATATCATAGTCCTCGCCCACTGTCAAGTGGGACGGCTATTGGTATATTAGCAAATCAGCGTGCAGCCCATCCGATGTTATATGATCTCTGCAGCCAATAAACATCTACGTCCAATCACAAACAGGACTAAAGTCCTGTCCGACGTCGTGCATACATGCATCGCTACTCCGCAGGACTGTAAAGGAGGTCGCAAACACAAAAGTGGCTTCGAAGCGGATTATAATGCGGTGGTTCAACCCTCGATCGAATCGTATTTCGGACTAGGGGAAATTGTAGTTGGGGACTTGAATCTTAGACCTTCAGAATCAGTACCTGGAAGGTCATTATTTTTGACATTGTATAGCTAACTCAACGGTAAAAATTAATTTTAGCACGCGCGGAATTAAATTTACCACTCTCAAAAACGAAAAAGTGCAAAGTAGGTGTAAACAAGTACATGCGTAAAAACACCCCAAAATTAACATAACATACTATTATGCATTCGATCACTTTTTGAAAATAACACCATCTGTACGCACAATGTCAACTACATTGCCTACTGAAAATGTAGGTAACAACTATGTTTCAGAAATTATGTAAGTTTTCAGATGGCGTTATTGGAATATAAAATTTAATTCTCAACTATCTTTAATAATTATTAAAATTCAATGTTGATAATTTGGAGCTGAAAATGAATGTAATGGACAATTATATGTGGCGTGTTATAAGCGCCATCTTTGAGCACAGTGAGCAAACTATTTAGTTAGGTGATATACAATACTTTTTCAGCCTACTTAGTTATTTAAACAATGAAAGATGGCGTTGTTCACCAAAATTAATGAAGTATTAAACATCGTTTTCTTATATTTTTTGAAAGAAATAAACAAAATATTGAAAGCTGCTAAGTAATTCATTTTGTTTAATTGCGTTTAATTGGAAGTCAACAATCCATAACCGTGTCTTATTAGGCCGTTGTCTTTTATTAGGGTATTAAATATTTGTCAATTTTGATTGGTCTCACTTGTAAAGACATTTTTAAAGATTCTTTCGCTGCTTCTTCTTCCAACCAAAACACTTTACGAGGCGATGGTAGTTTGTTGACGTTTAAAAAGAGTTCTGTAACGAACCTATATTGAAAAAAACTTTGACTTGATTTTTTTGAGTCGCAATCGATCGACTATCCTATCGGATTCAGAACCTTTGTTATTGAAACTCAAAAATAAAGTTAGGTTGATCACGAAGGCGGCTATTAATAAACACTTAAATATCAAGAAAATATTATTTGAGACTTTGAGATATTTATTCAAATAATTTAACTGCCAATCGCTAGAAACTTTAGCATTATGTAAAATCTCACAAATTAAATACATAATTCTCTGGTTATTTTGTTTCATACAATGATCATTTAATTTTTTTATTGTTGAATAACAATAAAAACACGACAGTTAGATAACCATGGGCTAGTTATCGATCTATAGATACGAGTAGGTTATAAAAATTGTCCTTGACGTTTACAAAGTTCGGACTACTGACTGGCGTCATCTGTATCCGGTAACAAACCGGAAGTCGGCGCGACCGCCGGGCTAGGGGCGTATCTCCGACGCGCGATAATACTAGGGAGGCGGCAGACTGTTGGTGGGACATTGTTTCTGTTACAGTGTGTTCAATTATGAATCAACAAACTGGGTCAACATAATTTATTGTAAAAACCCACGTTGTCCCTTACGCCATTCTCCTTGCCGTTAAAGTAAGTGACAATGATTTACGAAAGAAAAAAATGATCAGAAATAAAAACACCTTCTCGACGTTTGAAAGAACACAGAAAGTGTTTTACGGGATTGTTTGCTTAATTTCTTTCCGTTTGTGGAAAATACTCCTAAGTGTTTTATTTCGTTTCGAAGAAATCGAACAAAACAGGCAATTTTGTAAAGTGCCTTCGGCGCTCACTGGAGGCCTTCTAAAGCCGAAGCTAAATCGTTAGCAAGTAAGTGAGCATAATATATTTTTGTTTATTTTAAGGCCCAATGGATTGTTCGTAATAATTACAAGAGATTGTTCTAACAGGATGTTCTATTGAACACCGCTGGTTGAGGTGAAAAATATCCGATTTTTTTATGAGCGTGAAGCAAGCAAGTAAGCCCACGTATCATAGATACTTTGGATAAATACAAACACAAATATACTAACACCCAGACCCAGAACAGAAATCTACATTTATCATTCAGATGTCTACTGGGACGGGAATCGAACTCGGAACTCTGCATGTTAAACCGGTATAGTTGCCACTGCGTTACGCTGGGCGTCTAACCAACCATGGTGAATGTTCTTTGAAAACCTCGAATATGTTCCAAATCGGAAAAATCGCCATTGCCATTCTGGTACAGCTCCTAGACATGTTTTTTTAATTATATTTCGTGTATATAAATTATTGACTAAAATATGTAAAAACTTAAAACTAAGCCTAAACTAAACAATCCACAGGAAGTCTGTGCCCGTACGGTATGGTACCAAGAACGCGCGAAAATTCTCTATGGGAAATATAAAATGTGGATCTAATTGTTTGAAAATTGTTTTTTGACCCCCACGGACCAAAAATTTCAAAGGCAAGCGCAAAAAATCCGTAATCACTGCTAAATGGAACATATTTTAGCGCTTGGCTTCTTCTGCAGCCTATCCGCAGCTCCGGTTCTCGACACCTTTGAACTATATATGTATAACAAAAATACATAACATTGTACCTATGGATCCACAGCGAAGGAATTTAACTAATAAGATCTAATTAAATACACTCAAGTAATCATCAAAGCAACATCTAACGTTGTGTATAATTAATAAATACTCTGATTAAAGGAAAGGTCAGTAAACGAGGTTCGGCTTGATTAAGAAATATGTTAATTAAAGGACCTTATAAAACAATTTGAAAGCCTTGAACTCACATAACCCTACACGAGGTATTAAAATCAAAATATGTGTATAAGATTTTCTCATTTGAGATTAAATACTGGAGCATTTCTTTAGGTCTGATAATAATATGAATAATTATAATAATCCTTTATTTTAGACAATTCCGTAAATTTTGTACCAACATTTCAAACAATTCCGTAAATTTAGTAACAGTATTTCAGACAACTCGGTAAATTTGATAACATAAAACTATGTAACATAGAAGTAGCAAACGAGGAAGGAGACCACAGCTTAGTCAACTATCCAAGTGCGAAGTTCATCAATATATTTTTTATGACCGATACTCGCGAGGTGCAAAGTGGTATAAACTATACCAACCGGTTAGGTACCACCGCCACATCCATTTATAGCGTGTAACTCACTTGAGCTTCGGTAGAACGGTATGGTTACCAGCATAATTACAAATCAGGCGACCACCTTAGTCTTCAGAAGCGGCACGGCAAGAATCTTGTTTATGGAGTTGATAACAAATGTCCTGGATGGCTGTGAGCACTTTCTTTCATTTTCTTTTTACTTTTCATTTTCTTTTTACTATGTACTGGGTACTCACGATTAACGATTTTTGCTGCTGATATTTCGCCACTGCTAAACTGATCAACTGAAATATGTGCAACATCGTTCGTTAATCATGAGTATCCGATACATATATATACACATACATACATATTATATATATATATATATATATATTTTTGTTTATT
>DWON01006599.1:0-13723 GCA_018251015.1 Phocides pigmalion okeechobee
CTGATTACATTGTACCCTTGACGTTCATTAAGTGTATGTAAATACCTTACAATGAAATAAAATATTTGAATTTGAAATCCATAATAAAGCAATTCTTGTGTTTTTTATTGAAGATATTGCTGACGGCTGGCTCATATGATATATGAGGTAAACAAAGTGATAAAACTACAGGTTAACGGGATGGTACTACCGCAACCTTTATAATCCTTGTGGCTTGTACAAACTTGTCCTGTACATACAAATCTGTATAGATTACGAGTGGACAAAGTTCTATGTTTACGTCGACGCTGCAAAACTACGGGTGGACATGACGTCTGTGTATTCGTAGGTTTTACATTGATGCTAAAAAGTTTAATATTTATTTATATATCTATATATAAGTATTTAGAGAAATAAGATCCAGTTTAGTGCCGTGTCCCGCAACGCTAATTCGGTCAAGTTAGTCAAGTTAGCCCGGTCAGTGTCAAATCAATTATTAGTATACAGTTAAAGATGCGGTTACCAGTTACACTTGTTAGTGTAACCGGTAAAGACGGCGGTCATCTCAGTCCTCAGGAGTAGTAACGCGTCTATGCACGACGTCAAGGAATTTCGTCCTATTAGAGGTTAGATGTAGACGTTCATGGACTGCAGACTTTTTAACATCAAGTGGCCTGCACGTTCATTTGCTACTCTTTTAGTATAAAAAATAATATATGACGGATCCGATAGCCCGTACACTCGTTTGTTATTCTTCATAAATAGTATTACAATAACAGCATTGAATAATATATAATGATATAACAGATTTACATAACGAAAATCTTAAAACTAATGATAATAAAAGCCAAACCTAAACAGTCTATAGGGAGTCCGTGCCCATGCGGCGTGGTTCCAAGAACGCTAAATGCATCCCCGCGTTGAGTAGCAAACGTAGTTCTCTGCGCGAGATATGAACCAACTCTCTTGTCATCGGCGGCATCGATCAAATGGTGAACTAATTGTTTAAATTTTTTGTTGGCACGCGGACCTGACGGACCGAAGGTTTCAAAGCCTAAATCAAATAAAGTTTATTGTCAATATAATCAAAAAAGATATTTTTAACAAAGTATTTACCAGTTTTTTTATGTGAGTAGAGTAGCAAACGAGCATGCAAACCACCTGATATTAAGTAGTCGCAGCCCATAGACATTCAAGTACAACCACAAACACGACCGAAGTCCTATCGGAGCTCGAACGTAGATACGTTGCTACTCATGAGGATTAGGACGATCGCCGCGCTTCAAAATGTAGCCGGCAACCGCACCTCTCCAACCGAAACACAAATAATACTTTACGGCAGATTATGAGGGCGGCGGTGGCACATCCCCGGTCGAACTTTAGTTCTCCCATCTTTACAATTATCATTATAACGAAGTAAAACTTTAGTCTTATTTAGAAAATTTAACGAAATTATTCTATGCATAAAATAAAGCTCCTCACAAAATCACCTTCATATTTGAATTTTGAGAAGTACAATGCAACCCAATTTTCCCGCACTGCAAAATTCATAGGAGCTCCAATTTCTTGTTTGTTGACCTGTTTTCCTTTTCAGAAGAACGGAAAACTTATAATTTAAATCAAATACGCTTTGTTATAAACCACAAAAAGAACATAGAAAAGACAAAACACAATAAATAATTTATTTATTAATAATTTTACAAATCTTACAGATATATCAGGTATTATAAAATAAGAGTTTTCTATGAAAATATGTCAATGAAGGCCATAAAAGGTCATATAAAATCATAGACAACTTAATTTTTGTAAATTGCAATGTATCATCGTTTAATCTATGTGATGGTAAACAGTGGTTAATTTGATACGACTATAGTTTGACCGGGGAGGTACTTTAAGGTACGGTAAGAAATTTAACAGCGAGACGCCTATCTCATGCCTCGGGAGTAATGACGCTTCTGTGCACGCCAAGGAGGACTTTATAATCTTAGGTCCTCATTTCTAACTAATGTATATATACCCATGTCCAACATCAACCACAACTTGATTGCCTGCCTATGTATCTTAATATAAACGCAAATTATACTTAGTAATTTGGATCAATTTATGTTATTGTGGGGCTTCAGATACAATAATCATTTATTTTGTAATATGTCATCTTGCAAACATTTATGTTAATAGCATATTTTAATTTCGTAGATCAATAATGAAATACAGACCCCAAAAAAAAGAATGAGATATCTTATTTAACCAATAATCACTTTTTTTATTAAAAAGAGATAAAGTTTGGACTAACTTATGTCATTTAATAGATATGGTACACGTTTCCAGCTTACCAAGAGTTGCGTCAAAAATAATTAATACCTTGCCTCATGCTCGTCTCATTAAAAATTTCTGAAGCGCAAGCAAGCTATTAAAAAAGACAATGATTAATTAATGATGACAATATATACCTGGAATTATAAATGACAAAAGAAATGTTTTGTTATATGTAGGACTAATTATATTTCCAAATAAGCTTAAGTGTTCGGACCAGTTACCAGAACACGTTAGTAATCTGGGTTTTTTGCGGGGCATGGATGGACATGCAATGTAGAAAGAAAATTTCAAAAATATCGAAAATTTTACATAATACTTTTAAAAAATAAGAATTTGAAAAACAAAATGAAAAAGAAAAAACAATTTTAGTAAGTTTTAAAATTTTTTTTAGATTTTTTCAGGGTCAAAATTTTACCCAAATACAAAAAAATATGGTCTTACAACTTTCGAGAAGAACTAACAAAAACGCATGGTAATTAGTATCCTAGCTCTCACCCAGTGTTGGGCGAAGGTCTGATAGATTGAGGTATCTTCCTCTGGTCATCAAAGTTTACCAAGACTTCTAACACTTTTGGAAAGAGTTATCATAGGACAGCGTGGCTAAGCGTGGATTGATCAATTTTTACAAGTGAATTATCTTAGAAATATCCCTTAGACCACGAGAAAATCTAATTTCTAACAATGACGTCGCCTTTCTGGTTCTTTACTAGTATCTTTTTCATTTTAACATGTGGTTGAACTATTTTACCAGGAAGGTACCAGGAAGGTATCAGGAAGGTGCCAGGTTGTCCTTATTCATCCGCTGTGAACCAACTTTTGTTTTTCATTTGGAGAAGTCAGGTTGGCTACCATTGAGCGAGGCGACTATCTTAATCCTCGAAATAGCAACGCAACTATGTACATATTAAACGGAACTTCAATTACTGCAGCGACAAGATCAGGTGGCCTGAACTCTCTTCCGTTACTCTTCTAACTTGTACAAGCTTTTCATTTTCCTCATAAAACTTGTGGCATGGCATCAGTTTTTTGCAAGGTTCCTGATGGTCAATAAATTATAATACAGCCAAAATGATTACAGATGGCGGGTCATTATGCAAATAGGCGATCTCCCTCGTCTCGTTCGAGTATCCCTGTTAATTTATGGCTTTTCGCTCAAACTCAAATTAACTTCGCCTCATATTACGATGGAATTTGTTAATGCAGTTAAAAGGTACGGGAAAGTTAACTTTTCCAACCTTATACCACGCTTGCCGGAGCTATAAATATTGAAATATGTACGTGTTTTCACCATTATGTTTTCTATAGAAATTCAGTTATTAAATAAAGATTCTAGGTTTTAACATTTTCACTGTGGCGTTGCAGTGTGTCAACGTTGCAGAATTGCAAGTTAGAGAATATTTCTCTAGTGTGAAGATGCGCCGACAATTCACTAAAATATTGTATTTTTCAGCATCTGTATAAAATCTACGAATACACAGACATAATGTCCGCCCCCAGTGTTATAGTGCCGACGGAAACACCGCACTTGTGTTCGTCCGTAATCCATAGTGATTTGTACATACAACACACACACAAATAAAAAAGACAAATCAAAGAGGAAATTCTTTTTTTGTGGCCATGGGTATGAGCTCTTTCCCAGTCCTGATGGCAACTAAAAACCAGCTTCTGTTTACTACATCTTACTATGTAACAGGTACTCACAATTTTTAATTGTCTACATAAAGAACCAGATGCATGGCTCGTGATAATGGCTAAACTGCGGTGGCGGGGAAAACCGCTGACAGATGCTAATGGTAGATCAATTTATCTATCCGACATCTAGTTCGTTTTTATTTTGGTTCCATATCTCGACAACCCCACTAACTATTTCATAACACTGAACTTTGCACTATTTGTAATAATACACTTACCACTGGATGCCACGTTTGTGCTAACTTAAACCCATCTTCTCCTTTGAAGTTCCTAAGGTGTTTAGCTGTGACTATGAACCATGCAACTGCTTCCAAATATCGGCAACTAAAAATCTAATTAGTTAATCGTGATTACCCGGTAAATCTATATCTATAAATATTATAAAACAAAGTCCCTAGTAGCGTCTGTCTGTTCACGATAAATTAAAAAAATACTGTACGGATTTTCTCACAAATTTAAATACAACAGGTAGAGTGATTCCTGAGGAAGGTGCATAATAAGTTATTTTTTTTGTAAATTGACGAGAAATTAAATAATGACGATGCATGTATGCGTAGGTTTTTTCATATTATGAAAATGTATAACATAAACGCGAACAAAGTCGCGCGTACAGCTAGTAGTAAAATAAAAATAAAAAAATAAAAAATAAGGAGAGTCCGTGCCAATGCTTACTTATATTCCACCTAGAAATTGAATACAGTATCAGAATCGTTGAATTCTTTTACACATTATGTATTTTAAACGCTTTGTAAATAGCGCACTTAACGCTCATGTCTCGAATCTTCCAAAGAACATCCGTTAAAGTAGCAAATTTACCTCAACTTTGCTCCAGACGCTTGCGGAAGAGCTTTCCTAAAAGCTTTTAAGGCTTCGGGAAGAAACGATGAAAGATTCCCGATAAGAGCTGATAAAAGAATAACCGTTAAAGATTTTTAACTTTCATTGTTGGGTTTTAGTTACGTATCGTAATATTTATGTTTGACTTGCGTCAACCTGCGGATTTGCACACGAAACAGAAGCTTAGACATCTGTTATAATTTTTATAGCAATACGTAATTTACAAAATATTGCTTGAAAATCTTTACTATATGTAATTATTTTTGATTATTACATAATTTATATACATACTTTTCTAGTACATAATGTATTACGAAACAAGAATTACACGTGCTCTATTTACAAAAATTGAGTTAAATGAAAGCATTAATTTTACATAAAAGAAAAACAAATAAATAGAGAATCAAACAACGTTTCACATTTATATAATAGTAGAGGTACTGACAAGGTTTGTGGTATCACTTCTATTGGCTTACAATGAATATTTATGTTTATTTATTTATTTATTTAAGGTCCACCAACAAGGGATACACACATCTTATATAAAAAATCTGAAATTCTTGTTCCTGCAATTACTGTTGAACACATAATGCAATTAAAAATTTATGAGGTTACAATTCCTGTTATATATTTTATAAAGTTCTAATTTTACATAATTATAATTATTTAAACTGTAATTATTGATCAATTTAACATTATTAAAAATTATAATTTGACTAAAATGTTAAAATATCAACAATTATTTAAATTAAAAATAAGAATATAATATTTTATGTCATACACACGCACACACACATAAAACACGCATACATACACGCACATACACATATATGTTAAAGAGGCAAATTACAATACAAGTTAATTACAATCTCAAATTCATTAGAGTATTCAATATCTAAATGCAAACTAATATTAACCGAGCTATTAACAAATTGTTTTAAAGCGAGCGTAAGGATTCATAGAAAGAAACTTTCGTTGAATCTTATCTGGATTTTTCTATCCGTCTTATCCGGAAATCTAAAGCTCTCGAGAACGGAAAGCATTCCGGGTATAAACACCTCTTAAAGGCCGATCTGTACGTGACGTAAGTCATCCGTAACTACGTCTATTTTATTAGTACCTTCAAAACTAAGTTGGATAAGCTTGCAATAGATTTTTCAAGATACACTTATTTTCCGAGAGTTTTTTTCCGCTAGCTTTTTTCTCCGGGTCAACCTTAGCCAACTGGCGCTCAAAGTCGGATTTTACATGGAATTCTCGACATTTATTAAGGGTATGTAAATACCTTACAATGAAATAAAATCATTTCTTTTTTTATTTTCCGGGGCTTGAGAAAACAGATCAGTAACACATAACATTTTATAATAATATTGTATAAAGCGACATCTGTGTTAAAGACGAACAATTTTGTTTTCCTCTTGATTTACTTGATGGGTATCGTACACAGATGTCGTGGCTTTTGTCAAGTTTCGTATATTGATCGTTTTTAGTCGTCAGTTATTTTTTTTTAATGCATCAAGAAATTATCCATATGTTAATTGAGAGAAAAAATATAATATAATAAGTATGAAATTTGGCTCAGTTTAAGTTTATACGGAAAAGAAGTGTAGAAAGCATATATTTTTATATAATATGCATTAGAAACATTAAATTAATAAAAAAATACAATGACAGTAATACTGTCAAATGCGTTAGCATTATAAATTTGATACTGCTTACATTTGTACTGTCAATGTCAAACACGTAATAATCTGTCAAAAGTCGCATAAAAAAAGATTATGACTAAATAATTATTAAATGTCATAATGACAGGTAGTTTTCAGTTGTTACCGTTGTATTTTTAACCGTTATTTTTTTAATAATCGGTAGTGTGAAACGGGCGTTTAATTTTATTTATGAATTTGAAAAACAATGAATTATAGTCGAATGTTAACTACTGGGAGTCCAATACTTTTATTAATTACACTTAAAAAGTATGTTTTATTATCTTAGAAGAGTCTCAAACAAGTACCTAATCAGACCACCTAATCAATCAAGCCTGCAGACTAAGATACCTCGCTTCTATGTGTAGCCGACAACCGCACTCATATGATATTATATTGGATTCACGGCGGCTCACAAGGACGAGATGGTGCCTCACCAGTGGAAATATACTTCTTCCACCTGTCAAAAGCTACAGGCATAGAGATAGTAACTTAAAATATTTTAAACTTGTATTGCCGAGTAAAGTATGTGAATTGAAAAAAATATTTTTTCAATTTCCAGACAGAAATTTCGGTTTAATTACGTACTTACAAAATTCTCACTGAGGGCTTATGAAGTGCGATGCGAATCAACCGTATTAATTGAAAGCGGATTTTAAATATATTATTTCTGCAGCAAATGGTTTATAAAACATGTACGAGATACAAGCGTGTTTGGAATCAACCTTTTAAACACATATCATGTTACTTAACTGTGTCTAATAAGAGAAAATCTCATTTAACTCAGAAAAACGTGGAACGGATACCTTCCGCCACTTGGTCGACAAAAGGTTATGTTGTACTCCAACTGACAAAAAACTTGACGGGTAGTCCACCTCGCCACAGCACGGCGGAATCACGGGAACGCTAGCGCACATATTGGCGACTCCGCCAGTGGACGCCAGGCCATGCCCGCTTCAAGGGCAAACCTTATAGTACGCTGAAAACTTTTTTATGTGAGAAGAGTAGCAAACGAGCATGCCAACCACCTGATGTTAAGTAGTCGCTGCCCATAGACATCCACGTACAACCAAAAACACGACCGAAATCCTATCTATGCTCTTGCTTCTCCTGAGAACTAAGATTTGCCTTGCCTTTTCAAAGTGTAGCTGGTAACCGCACTTCTCCAACCGAAACACAAGTAATGCTTTACGGCGGATTATGAGGGTAGCGGCGGTACCTCCCCGGTCAAAATAGTTCTCCCACCTTTAAACTTAGCACGCCGTCCACTCCGGGACATAGCATTGGGCGACAACCATCGGCTCATATCGATCAACGCCCACTAGTCCCACTAAGGAGACGTCTTGTGTTTACCGCCTCGCTGCGGTCAACTTTCTCGGAGTAAGAGACCTTATCAAAGGGTATTTATGTAATAATGCTATTAATATATTAAAGTTTATTTATACAAATAAACATTAGAAAAATGGCAAGTTTATTGAAATATCCTAATATACATATACTATAACCGGCATTAAAATTGATCTCGGGATACCAACATACTGTTCCTACAGAGAAATGTAAGTGACCGAAGATAATTTGTCAAGAATCTATTCTGATGAAATATTATGATTCTGAATTTGCTATACAAGACAAGACTTTCTATGACCTAAGTCTGTTATTGTGACCTATTTGGCTCTTCGACGAAATTTGGATGCCAACACACATTCATTAAATAATCTGAATCGTTTAATATCCCAAGGAATGTTTATCGTAGTTCAAAATTTAACTTATGTGACGAACTATACATACATTATACTACAAGATTAGTTTTTAAAAGTGCCAAGCCTATGATCTCTACACCACCTGAACATCTATAGGGTTATTGTGTAAAACAGCTACTCTAATTCGACACTTCATGAAAAGTCACCCATCTAAATTTTACTATGCACAACGTCGCTTAGCTTTTATGTAAGATTTATTGAAAGATGGGAGAACTATAGTTTGACCGAAGAGGTACCACCGCCGCCCTCATTATCCGCCGTAAAGCACTACTTATGTTTTGGTTGGCGCTGCGGTTGCCGGCTACCCTTCGAAACGAGGCGACCATCTTAGTCCTCAGGAGTAGTAACGTATCTACGTTCGAGCTCAGATAGGATTTCAGTCGTGTCTGTGGTTGTACGTGGATGTCTATGGGCTGCGACTTAACATCAGGTGGTTTGCACGCTTGTTTGCTACTTCTCATATTAAAAAAAATAGCAACCGTAATTCGAGACTTCGTGAAGTGATATAACTCACCCATCCAACTTTTACTGCGTTTTCATCGTTCTACTCCGCCTATTGCATATGCATAAACAATCGTAATTGCGAAGCAAGTTTCAATCGTGAAGCGGAGCTGACACACACACACACACACACGCTGTTTTTTGTTAACTACATATTTTTGAGCTACATCAATACTTCGCGCTACTGATATATGCCAGAAATAGGTGTGGCATACCACCTACGTAAAGGACAAATAACTATGTCGGTATCTTATATGTACATATAATGCTACATTAACGTTTACGTTTACTTTCTCTCATCTTACATTACACAGAATATAAACAAACCCCGAAAACACCAACAATAGCTTAGGTAAGTTAGTTTTAAACAACTCGCGCCGTTTATCCGAACCAAAACAAGTTACGCGAAGGTAAACTAAGAATTCACCCCCATAAAACATAGGGATGTTTATTTACGGGCCCACCCTCACTCGAGGCCATTGTTCGTGCCCGCCATCATTTATGAATGTGACAGAGGTATATTGAAAAATTTACACTTACTCGACTTATAGGTTATGTGTTATGTACATAGCGGCGGATTGTGTTGTTTGGATATTATAGGTGGGAGAACCAGAGAGGTACCACCACCGCCCTCATAATCTGCCGTAAAGCATTACTTGTGTTTCGATTGGAGAGGTGCGGTTACCGGCTACACTTTGAAGCGAGGCGACCATTTTAGTCCTCAGAAGTAGCAACTATCTACGTTCGAGCTCAGATAGGATGTCAGTCACTTTTGTGGTTGTACGTGGATGTCTATGGAACTAAACAATCTAAAAGGAATCCGTGCCCATGCGACATGATTCCAAGAACGCTAGCTGCATTCTCGCGTTGAATAACAATTGCAATTCTCTGCGCGAGATATGAACCAGCTCTCTCGTCACCGGCGGCGTCGGTCAAACGTGGGACTAAATATTTGAAAAATGGACCCCACGGACCAAAGATTGTTATTTATAACAGGCGTTTAAGCTCCTATATATGTAAGACCCTATATATGTATATATAGCTCCTATATATGTATAGGTAAGACGCAGGTTACGCTAACTATAAGTTCAAAATGTGCTTTATAAACATTAAGCTTGCGTCAGTTAAACAAGATAGCTACAATGTAACCAGCTCTTAGAAAGCTGATACGGCGTTAAGTTCCGACGTTAACGCCGAGCAGAATGCACCGACGTAGTTGAACACTTTGTAGTATCTTCACGTACCTGTTTAACGTCTGTATAACTTATGTAGCAATAAAATCGGTACTTGTTTTTGTGGCGGTAAAATCTCTCTTGTGAAATCCAAGCGATGCTTTGTATGTTTCACCCGAGAGTGGCAAGCCTTAAACGGATGATCTTAACCGAAGAATTGTTTATATAAAATCCTAATTTTGGGATTTATAAGTGCTATGTATCGCTTCCGGTTATAATGGAAACACAATAACGAAATAACTTTCTTTGCATATTACTTAATGTATTACTAAAAAATCCATAATTTTTTAAAAAACTACCTATGAAAAAAAATCGGTAATTAAAAAGCGTTAATCGCGATACGCGATATACTTATAATAAAATGTAAAAATTGTAAAAATGTAAATTCCGCAATGATATAACTTTAAAATCGTATGCGACTTCCCTTCACATTTCCACGTCTTTAAAAACCAGCCATTTATTTCCATGATACAAAAATCCATACTAATGACATAGACAGATATTTCAGTACTTTAAAAATAAGGTTTTTAACATTAATCTGTACTATGAATGTCATTAGCGTGTGTGATTGACTACGTAATGGTGATTATTCGTTTCGTATTGATTTTCCGTCGCATTGTCCATAGTAACTGTTGCTATGATGTCGAGTTCAGGGTCAATAATATGGTAACAGTCACGTAATCCTTTTTGTACTCCACTGCTGGCTACTGGACTCACACCTCAACCTACAGTCACAACCTTACAGTTAGGAAGGTCTTCTCTTTCTCGGGGGAAAACCTTTTAAGGGTTCCCGGTATCGTGGAATCTATTCCGGGTTATATAGGATATCCCTCCACTAAGAAACCTCTGAGTGGTCTCCTTCTGTGCTTGTAAAGAACACCAGGATCTCGAAACGAGAGAAACTGGTGTTCTCTTACACGATGCCCCAATCGGGCATATCTCGAGGGAGCTTCCCCGCCTCCTTTGTGTCTTTGTCGTGTAGAACCACACATATTTATGTATAGACGTCCTTCCGTCGTTACGTCAATGCGTCGGAGCGGCTAAAGCTCCTAATCATATCACTCACGATCCCAGAAGACTCTTTTTAGTCTTCTTTTATGACGGGCAGGTACCGTAATTCTATTTTCGGCCCGAGTCCTAGGGACTAACTTAGGAGGGCCTGGAACATACTACACCACGATGCTTCGATCCCTTCTGGTGAGGATGTAAGTTGATGGCCAACACTTCTGTTGGTCGTTTCCAAAGCACTTATAAGGTCTCTGACAAGGCTTAACAACTTTTTATAAATTACCCAGAGAAAGGGCAGATATTACATCTTACGGAAAGCAGTAATGGTTGCCTATAGATATTTGTAACAAAAGTGGAGTAAAACACATCACCAGCTTCGGCTGCCACCTCTCGATAGCAACCGGAACCATCTCAGTTCGATATAGCAATGCATTTGTGTATAACCTAAGATAAAATTTCAGTCCTATTTTTTTAATGTGAACAGTATCAAACTCATACGGCCTACATTTGAAGTTGATACTCTTTGATAACGGATGTTAAGTAGTCGCTGCAGCCCATGGACGTCCACATTCAACCTCATATAGACCTGAAGTCCTATCTGAGCTCGTAGATGCGTTTTTACTCCTGAGTACCTACTGAAATGAATCACCTCTCTCTTGGATTGCAGCTAACAGTAATGAATCCATTACTTGACTGGCATGCTCGTATGCTAAGAACAGCAAACATAAAAAATATATAATTGTCATGTCACATTGACCTACTTACGTCCTAATTTATCATTTCCAAGTTATGAACTTTATTTAGTAAGAAAATGCTAAGAACTTTAGCGCTTGTTCTCAGCCATATAAATATGTAAATGGGTCTTTATCAATTATCATTTTGTTATGCTTTTATATGACACTGACTGTTTAATATTTCTTTATCTCTTTGTATGTCAGGATGAGTAAAAGGCAATATGTCGAGTTTTAAAACTAATAAATGTCATCAAACGTCAAAATTTAATGTGACAATTTGCTACACAGATTATATTATATAAAATATAATATACAGATAACGGATATACCCTGAACACCAATTCAATATAAAATTTATTTAAAGTGTATAATATTTTAAATTAATTATTTGCCGTAACAAATAACACTAATATATAATTATTTAAAATTTCTTAAAAGTAGCTTCGTACGGAAAGTTACTACAGCAAATATAAAAGTTTCCTTTCTAAATTAATATTTAAAATCTACACACAAAATCTCGCAGTCAATAGCTCGTATCCATGTAATGAAATACTATAATACTTTCTGAATCAGTGAATCAACATTCTCGTCAAATAAAGAGTCATTCGGTCGTGAATAATATTGCCATGAACTTTCAACCTTCCACTAAAGTTGCAAATCAAGATATTGTATTTTAATATTATTTTTACTGTTATATTAAATATCTTACTTGTTTTGTTTGTGATTAAGCTACGATTATGTCTTTTTGAAATTATTTTATTTGTATGTAAAATTAAACAAAGTATAGTGCAATGTTGCATTTTTTATTTTGTCAATGCAAAGGAATTTATTTGTTTTGTTTGTGATTAAGATACAATTATGTTTTTTGTTATTTTCTAAAATATAATGCAGTATTTTATTTTTTAATTTTATTAATTCCATAGGAATATATTAGGACAGATTCATTATAGTTAAGTCAAGTAAATAAGGTTAATGAATTTATTAACTTTGAAAAACAAATATTATTGTTAGTTATAACTATTAAGTAGTTTTTATTTAAAACCATTTCCGTCTGAAAATGCAGTCCATCTGATATTTCAAACCAGTTGCATGGCTCGTGGTTTCAAAATATCCGCAATTAAAAAGCGTTTATCATAAGTACCTGTTATACAATAAAAAGTATCGATTATTATAATAAATATTAGAAAAAATGGGTATTGATTTATTGACATTGATTTTTGTCCTAATTTGAAAGACGGTTGGATACAATACAGTTTCTGAATATGTATTTCCATTTTTTCATTTGTGGCGGAGAAAGAAAAATTCTCGTTCACAATAGACAGAGGGAAAAGGTAGCAATCGCAGTGTTGCAATAAGAAAAAATAAGGTCGCTTAGCGCTGAATAAAAAGCGCTTTTCGCTGGAATCAGGTTGAAAGGTTCCGTTTTTTAATTTTAGAATTTTATGGTAATTAAATTGAAAATGGATACGGATTCCATTTTGCCTCTCACAGTTATTCCTATTATTATTAAAGTACGTAAAAGAAATATTGGATAATCCTAAGGACTAAAAAGTTAAGTCACTTCAAGGTTCAAAGGTGGAAGAACTATAGTTCGACCGGGGAGGTACCACCGCCGCCCTCATAATTCGCCGTAAAGCATTACTTGTGTTTCGGTTGGAGATGCGGTTGCCGACTACACTTTGAAGCGGGACGACCATCTCAGTCCCCAAGAGTAGCAAGAGAGCTGAGATAGAATTACAGTCGTGTTTGTGGTTATACGTGGATGTCTATGGGCTGAAACTACTTAACATGGTTTGCATGCTCGTTTGCTACTCGTCTCACATTAAAAAGATCGTATTTTATAAAGTACATTAATGCATATGATTTAAAACTAACATTACTATTACATTAGACTGCTAACAATTTTCATTGACTTTCAGTTTACAAATAATTAGACCCAATATTGATCGACGGCGGCGGTG
>DWON01006600.1:0-13722 GCA_018251015.1 Phocides pigmalion okeechobee
AAGCGTCCTTCTTTTAGTCGCCTCTTACGACAGGCAGGAGATACCGTAGCGCTATTCTGGTCCCGCGCTACAGGGACGCGTAATTGATAATACATATTTACTAGTTAATAGTATCAGGCGTTACTTTGCGGAAATCCGTGCTATTAAGTTGTTGTTAAAACTACTTCGCAACAATTCGCCACCACAATGTATAATGGTATATATGCAAAGCATGCACTATGCCCAATAAAAAATGTTAGTATAGAACATTGTAATTTTTTAAATATTCCCTTTCATATGGTACTAAAAATAAACAATAAAAATCCTTAAAACTATCAGCTTAAAAATCAGTTACAGCATCAAGAATCATTGCTAAATAAAACGTTCGAAATTCTATAATATGAGTAAACCACATTGTATGGATTGTTGGAAAAGATGGAAACAAAGGTATGACATATTAAACAAGAATTAATGCACTTATACCTAATTGGGCTCCGTGTACATACAGAATAAAAGGATTGAACTTTCCTCAAGGAAGTTGGCGTAATATTTAATTTCAAGGATAAATCAGGCTCACGAATTATCATGCCTAACTAGTTGATGTGCGCGACTGCTCTTGTAAGAAAGTCGATTCATAAACATCCGTTAAATATATTAAAATTAATTGAAAAAAAAAAAACTAGACGCAACCTACATCGGATTTGGATCATATTCTCAAAGCTCTACCAGAGAAGTCTACCAGACGAAATTTGGTAAATGTGGTTGATTTTGGCCAAATCCTTCTCCGACTAACAGGAAACGTAGGGAAAACGACATCTGGGCCGTAATGTTTTGTTGATGCATTTTAGTAATATTGCAAATATTGTAAACTTACTAATATTGAAAACACGAAAGTTATGGTGTTTTTACGTTTGTAATCTTATAAATCCTTAACAGCGTAATGGATGTCAATAAATCTTGGTAACTACATTTACGAAACTAAAGTATTAAGTATACATGCAGTCCACTCGATGGTAAGTCAACTACAGTCTGTGGGCTTCTGTAAACAATTACATATAGAACAGGAGTCTTAACAACTCGATCACAAACACTTCGTCTCAATGTCACTTTCATGGTTCGTTTTGTAGATAAACATTTGGACTGTATTTAGATTTGGAGTATTACAAATTTATGTTTATCGAAAAACTAACCCACGCCGGCTTCGCACACATTACAAATCTTTAAAATTCTTGGCTTTCTTCTGATACAATATGCTTGATGAAAACCGCAATAAAATCCGTTGCCTAGTTTGAAAGATTTAAACATGGCGGATGGCAGGAAGCGACTTCGTTTTGTATTATATAAAGTTGCTATAATACATTGCTAGACATACTTTCCGCCTAAACAGACTAACAAATTTTCATTTATATAGATAATAATTTTAATAAGAGTTAATTAAACACCTGAATTAATTATAACTGCTCTTATACAGCGACGACAATGTGGACCATGAAACATCTTTGTAAGCGATACTGATACTACAATTAATTACTCGTAACTGGATTTGAACCCACACTGCTACTTTTTAATCACCAGTAATTTAATATTTATTAATGCGACAAATAAGCATCTATACATGTAATAAGAATCTACATAACTGTACATCGTGTATATATGCAAAAAAAAATTGTTTGATGTTTCTGAATGAATAATTGTGTATTTTATGATTTTTTTATCTGTTCGTTTGAAACGGCTAATGGTTTGAAATCAAGTCGTATATATTAATAGTCTACAACTTGAGGGAACTTATTTTAGTTAATTATTTAAAATCGATTCACTCTATCAAAAAGGTATATGAAATTCGAAGTAATGGCGGTTTTTACTTAAATAACAGTGGCTTATTTAGGTAATAACTTATGATTGAGATCCCGAAATCCTCATCAAGCACTGAAGTAGGCCATCAGGAGAACACGCGATATCAAATGGATTGTTAATATACTCGTTTGCTACTTCCATTTGATAGATATGAACATAAATAATATAATTTACACCCCACAGTACGTCTAACACATGTTAGAATATATTTATTACTATTTTCAGGATAAATTATGCTACTTAAGTCATGAGTTATTCATTGTTAGGTACCTGAATGTGATCAATTTATATTTTAATTGATGGATTAAGGACAAAGATATATTTAATTTTTATAGCATAATATTACCTGTTATAGTTTATCGATGATGATTTAATTGAAATATGATTCCATTTGTTTAATAATAGACGGCTCGACTAGGGATAACACAAAGCTGCTCTGGCGATCCGTGAATTCGTGACGCAGTTATTATGTTTTGTATGTTGCAACTGCATCCACATATTACTTTAAACAAGGCTGAAGTCCGCTCTAAGGACGTACGTAGATGCGTTACTATTTCTGACGACCAAGATGATCGCCTACCTTTAGTTTAGCTGACAATCGCATGTTTATAAATGAAACACAAGAATTGCTTGAAGGCGGATTATAAAGGCGGTGTTAGGACCTCCCCAATCGAATTTTAGATATACCATTTGGTAAGAATATTATGTTTGATTAAACAGGTGCGGTTGTCGGATACACTCACCTACGAGGCGACCGTCTTGCTACTACTAGCACGCACGATTGCTACTCTTATACAATAAAATATCGCAATTAAAATCTGCAGCTAAGCACAAAGATATATTTAATTTTTTACACCACAATTTTATTGTTATACTTTATTGATTACTCTGAACTCTGAAGCAACGAGCAAAGTTCGTCTTTTTATGAAATGACATAACAATACAAATGAGTTAATAACATCCACAGTAATTGAACAATTTGTCTATTTTAATGTTAAGTGGTCGCTGCAACCTATGAACATCCGGGAGTGACCCGACAGATGGACCTGATATTATCGTAAGACGGGTAATTCTCGACCAATTTTATCACCCCGGTAGCACAGTTTTTATAGGTTAATCATTAAGATTCTGATTTTGGACATTTGTAATGGAAGGGACTCTAAAATAATACCCAATTAACAACATAGATGACAGAATGCATATACGACTATCGCTACCCTTATTTTTGTCAACAGTGGTGCTGTATTCTAAATGGAAGGGTGTTGTAAAGCACAGACACGTTTACATAGGACGCCAAGTCTCTTCCTTACGTTGGTCTGGAAATCTGTTAGGGTATAATTGCAAAGGTAACTGATTACAATTAAACGAACAGTAATCGCGTTGACATATATGCATTACTTAATATTTTAATGCGTCTTCTCTCATCTTCTTAGACAAATGAAATCTTAATGCACCTTCTATATAGACATTTTACAAGATACTACTGGTACAGTTTAACCGGGGAGGTACCAGTGGGTCGCACTGGTACCTATCCGGTCGGTCCTTGTGTTTGAAGCATTTCTAGATCACTCTAGAAATGCTTCAAACACAAGGATTGCTGTGAAGCATTGCTGGTTTGGTGGACAGATGCCGCAGATGCAGTTACGGGTTGCCAGTTCATTTCTATTTGACACAACCAATTTATTTGACAATAAGAGTAACGTATCTATGATCGGGTTTAATTGGGACTTCTGTTTTGGACTCCCATTTTATTTGGAGTTGGTAACAGATGTCCGTAAATGCCAGTGTCCTCTTATCATCAGGTCGCCTACAAGTTCCTCCTTAAGTCCCTTCCTTAAAAAAATTCGTTTGTTACTTCAATTTCATAAAATAATAAAATCCTGTACGATAGCATTAAAACAAAAATACAAAAATGTATATGTACAGTTTATTTGTGAATTTTATTTTATTTTGTACCTATTTCACATGCTATAGAAAACTATATTATGTATTAAAAGAATTTTCTTAAAGTATATTTAGAAAATCTATCAAATAAGGTGTTAAGCTCTACCGGCGGTAAGGGCGTAGGGGTAAGGGCGGCACAGTGCATCCTTTGAAACAATTATGTCATTAGACATGATGGTAGCATATTGTTGTAGAGTAGTTTTAACAATAACTTATGGCATGGATTTCCGCAAAGTAACAATTCATAGTATTACAAAATTTTGTATTTGCAAATATTTATTTTATATTTGCCTATATTTGATTTTCTTATTTTGGTCTTTATTATCGTAAAGGTGCGGTACGTAAGGTTTCAGTACGAAGTCAAGGGTCGTCAAGATATTTTACATGCAGTATGTATATATATATCTTGTTTACTTGCATATAAATAGCAGGCAACTTCAACTCGCTGCACACATAACTATTGCACTTCTTGTACGGAAGTGTAGAGTTTGAGTGTTTCTTTTCAAAATGTTGCGATATTTATGTTTCCTGACCTTTGTGTTTAGTGCTCAATCGGCGTCAGGTAAGTTTTGATTTCTTAAAATCATAGATAATTATTTTTTTTATTTCTAAAGACACTCTATGATTAAAAATGATTGAAATAATTTTCATAATTAAAATTTATCGTAAAATACAAGTTTTTGCAAAAATATTTCTTTCTCTATAAATAATAATGTGTTTTTGTCAGTATACATTTATACGATCTAAATTCTCATTATAAAAATAAATCTCTATGATTATTTTAACAAAAAAACATGTTAAATAAGTGTGTCGCTATATATATTACTGTCATAAAAGTAAAAATTCTCTCACAGAAGCACATTTTATAAACCATAAGTAAAAGCTACTGGCCGGATATATTTGTGATCTTAGATATGTGTAAAGGACTGAGGTTTTCGAACCTGTCTCTTCGTAAGTACACGTTTTCTATCAAATAACTATTTGAACGTCAAATAGCCCATGGCCCTTACCATTTTTTTTTCAGGTTTTTTATATATATGGTTATTTGATATAGCGTAAATGAGCTCTAAGGAGGATTTTGAAAATTGCACCCCTGAGGGGGCAAAGAAGAGCTTGAAACATGAAAATTCGTAATATCGACTTTTACGCGGGACAAAGCTTAATAATTAACAATAATTCAAACATCGCATTACCCGATTTCAAAATAATGGCACCTCCAGTTTTATGGTCCTTAAGGATGCCTATTTCTTTAAAATGATTTTATATTTGTATTATGCGTTTGTATTTTCCAAATCGGTTCATAGACGACGGAGTTCCGAAGTAACAAACGAAACAACAATACAATCGAATTGAGAACTTCCTCCTATTTTGAGGCTACATTCTACAATAAAAAAAGAAAAACTATCCAGCGACCTTACCAGATCAGCTGGAATTTATATAAACAGCTTTAAAGGGCAATTATTACCTTCGCGGTGGCAATAATTGCTATTTAAAGTGTACGGAATACGCAAATATATAATGGGAAGATTGGCGTGAAAAGCGCAGTAAGAAAGTTACTCTACATTATATATTAGTATATAAGTACTTTTTTAAGTCGCTTTTATTAGCTTGGGTTGTATGTATGTATGTAACGGAATCTTTAAGCATAATTTTCACAAATTTTCAGAAGTCTGATTTATTTGAAACTTTGCACACGTATCAAGAATGACAATGCAATAATATGAAAAAAATGAAAAATAAATAATAGTTAAAACAAAACTTTTATACATCGCTACTTTAAAACAAAAGGGCCACAAATCAAAAATTTTCAAAATCCGTTTTATTGTAAAAATTCAAATTTTGTTGGTCACATATCCGAATCAATCATTAAAAGCAGAATAAAAATATCTTTCTAACAGTATATAACACCTATTTATCAGTTTTAAAATTACAGAGCTGTATTTTTTTATGTTACAAGAACTGATTTTGAAAAATTTAAATGGATCTCCTGTAAAATTATGTCTATTCGCGTTGTGGGCCTTTTGTTATGAAGTAGCGACATATTTTAATTATTACATTTATAAATTTATAAATATCTTTATATTTCTGAATACTTATTTCAACATAATCTGTTGTTTGAACAGGGCTTAGACCCGTTGCCTTCAGTCCCAGGCCAGCCTTGCCTGAGTTGGAACATTATGTATGTTTTAACAAAATACAATTTATAAAAAACCAAAGGACTTATATACTAAAACGTTTTAAAACAGTAGCAATTGTCATTGAATATGAAAGGCTAACAGTAATTTTCTTAATAAAATACATATAAAAACATTTCAACGACATGATAACCTTCCGTCTTTTTGAACTCGGTTAAAAAAATACTTTCCAAAAATGTTGTTTCCTTCCTTACACTGTTATCTTAAGCGAGGCGGAAGTGTTTTAAATATTACCTGAATTTAATTTATATTACCAATTTCAATTTTTCGATAACGATAACGACAAAATTTTATTTCATTCAATTCAATCCTTTTATCCGTTTTATAAAAACTAAACTTGTTTACTTAACCCTACGTCCTGCCTAATTAGGCATGACATGTAGAATTAAGTTGGAAGTCGGACCTTGTAACATAATAATATAATTATTTCATTGTCATGTTAATTTAACACTAACATTGTACCTAAAATAAACCTATATTAATATTAGTAATTAAAAACGATTAAATAGAATAACGTCGTTTAATCTTTAGATTGTCTTTCAAGAGGCTTTAGTCATAAAAGCTGTAACAATACATATCCGATACAAATTGTTTTAAACAGATTTAAATTCTCTCTACATTACAAATGATATGTATCTTGTAAGGGATTGTATTACAGAATGTGATTTGATTAGCTCCAATGTAATTCTTCGTTAAATCTATAGAGATCGTAGTGTCACCTGTTAGGTGACCGATATTATTTCGCATTCGTTAACCCAACACCTTCTTATAAGCTTCATTGCCGGCATCGAAGAGTCCATGCTGCAGTGAGTAAAAATATTACGTAACCTCCCATCGAAAGATCAGGTACCCTTGTAGAAATAGAAAGAATGGTTCATGGGAGTAATGCGTCTTCAAATCGGTATTTTACTTTTGTTTTGTATGGAGTTGGTTATTAGTTTTCATGGGTGCCAATAACTACCTACTTGTTAGAGGTGGACTACATGTTAATCTGTTACTTAAATTTTATTAACAACAACTATGGGCGGCAGCGACCATTGCAGATCAGACTGACTGCAGTCTCATTTTCTATCTCTCTGCAAAAAAATAGTATGCTAACAATAAAATGTTGTCTTTAGTTCCGTTCATAAAACCATGCAAGAGTGGAGATTCGGCCTGCGTCACTGAGTCAGCGAAGGCTGCATTCCCGGTCCTAGTGCCCGGGGTTCCTGATCTAGGCGTCAAGACCTTGGACCCTCTGAAGCTGGCGCTCATCACAAGCGATGAGGGCGGCCTAAAGATCACATTTTCGGACTCTGTTCTTACTGGAGTGAAAGATTGTATTTTAGAGGGAGTTAAGTAAGTTTTTTAAAGTAAATTTATATCATATGTATATATGCAATACGGTACGCAAAAAAAGTTTTAAAACGCTAATAAATAAACCGAAATAATAGTTTAAATAACTTTTAAGTGACCAAAAAATGTAAACGAAATTCTATGATTGTAAACTAATATTATCGCGGAATAATTACCAGGTATTCACGACTTAACGATTAACCACAGTTAGTGCAGTGTGTCGTGATGGATGGATGGATTAGACTAAGGGTAGATCGATTAATCTACCACTAGCACCCGTCAACAGTTATCCCGCCGACACAGTTTCGCCGTGACCACATGTCATACAGTTGGTTCGAAATATCGGTAATCAAAAATCAAATATGGCTTTGTAATTGCCGAATCACAAAAACATTTTATACCCAACATTTTTAAGATTAACTTCAGATCGGATTACAGTTCTATATAGAGTTACGAATGTCCGTGGGTCGCAGTGACAACTTAAAATTAGGTGGACTCCACATACATATCCAGAGCCTTAACATAAATGTTTTTTTATTATACCCGTTGGTGCAATATGTGCGACAATATACAAGTTAATAGGTTCGTATCGGAAATGTGTCTGGTATGTAAACGCCCTAACTGGTAGACAAATGCAGCCATTTTTAATGACAACGCAGTTATAAACATAAATTAATTCCTATTAGGGCTATTAAAACAAGAGTAGCAAGGAAACGTAGTAAGTGCAATTTACAACTTATACAGCAAATTAGTTCTCAGCATAGATTCTCAGGGACTTTGCGCCCTGAATTGAGTGTAATTAGTTAATAAAGAAAACTGATAATAATATTCGTGAGTAAAAATAGTTCTAATGATGTTATGAATGTTTGGAATTGTTTGAGAACTAATTGTCCCTGTAGCGCGAGACCGGAATAGCGTTACGGTATCTAATGCCTGTCGTAAGAGGCGATTAAAAGGAGGACGCTTGCCGAGATTTGGCACCTGGCCCTTTCGTTGGAAAGGGTTTAGGTGCCTCGAACCAGTCGCTGCCTCCAAGGAGAAGAAGAGCGAAGGCCGCAGCGTCAGACCGGTCACCGCCCCCGCTTATACGGGGAGAAAAGGTAAAGGTCATCATCATCATCATCATCGATCCGCTAACCTTCCGGAAGCTCCTCCTTAACGCTGCCTCGCAACCACAGTACGGACGCCTGACCCGCGATATGAAGCGACGACAGCGGGCTGTGTCTGCGAAATGTACCACTCGCCGGCGTCGGGCAGATCCAGCTGGCGGACGACGAACGCAGCGGGAGTTGAGCATATCGGAGGGATTATCGCGAGCCCCCCCACTTAATAGGGCTACTATAGTTAAGCTGGGGTGCAACCCTGAGTTCAGGCCCGGGCAAAGAGGATATAACTCGAATCCCATATTCCCCCGGCCTTAGAGGCTGCGACGTCCCCCCGATGATGAAAACTAATTTTAATCAAAAAGGAAAAAAACTACTTCAAACAAATTTTTCTTCAAAAAAACTACTTCAAAAAAATCTTTTCCTGTCTTAGCTTACGGACCCTAATTTCCTTGTAATACATTTTATTTATATCTATATATTGGTATTGAATGCATTATTCGTGTATAACTAAATATTAACTACAATACGGAATTTTCTTTTAAAATTTAAACAAGACAAAACTGAATTTATATCCTCATATTTTTTATATGAGAATAGTAGCAAACGAGCATGCAAACTACCTGATGTTAAGTAGTCACAACCCATAGGCATCTACGTACAACCACAAACACAACCGAAATCCTATCTGAGCTTCAAATTTCAGCCGGCCTCCCCGGTCGAACTATATTTCTCTCACCTTTAATAATTTTAATATTAAATAATAAATAAAATAATCCAAATTTAATAAACAACGGAATTATGTTATAGGTAACAAACATTAAAAAAAATGCAGCAAAAACTTAAAATCTGCTCTTTTGATTCTTTCACTTGATAAAAAATAATCAAATCGATTTAGGTTTACTTATTAAAAAGTAATGTTTATGCAAGTATGAATTAAAACAATTTCATTTCGTCTGACATTAATATCTCCCCGTCAATTACGAAAGTTATGGTTACAAATAGCTTTTTTTTTCATAAATACTGTATAATAAATACTCATTTAATATAACAAGCAATAATGTATTGCAATTGTGTGAGAAACAAAGTTGATCAATAATGTATGTTTTTTATGTTGGAAACAAACGTGCACGCCATCGAATATTAAATGGTCTCTGCAGCCCATGAACATCTACGTCCGACGTCAAACCGTCTTGGATTGAAGAAAGGAATAAACGTGTACCTATATATATTCTAAATTTGAAGAACGTGATCGCAATCATAATTGTGACCGTTAGCCAACTGTGTGTCGGCTGCCTAACATATTTATGGTTTACCTACTTATAATTGATGAGTAATTGACACGAACACGAAATAAATAAAACGCGATTGTTGCCAAGGTTTCTATTCATGTAATGAGAACTCTATATCGTATATTGAAAACACTATATCCTATAATATTTCATTTAAAACTCCAACCGCCGATACTACATTATTTCAATATAATATGCGATTGAATATATTTCGTATAGTTACATAATTTTCAACAATATTTACAGCTATTGTAAGCCTTTCTTTACTGCGTTGTCATGAACCTACTACATCCATATTAAGATAATAATAATAATAATAATAATATCTATTATGATTTCAGATTACTGTATAGATACTTACGAACTTCTACTTACGAACGTCTAAATTGTTATAGTCAAAAATACAAAATATTTTAAACTACTTATTTAATATTGTATAAAATTAAATTAAATATTGTACAACATCATAATTTATTCTAAACGCTTGGTATGTTACGTAATTATAATGATTTCGCTCGTCTTTATAACAGGAATATGTGCACTTTTTTAAAGCATAAAACTACATATATGTTGTTTCTAAAATATTTTCTATTACCAGGAATGACCTGAAAAAGATGAAGCAGTCAGTCGCAATGAAATGCAATTTAACTCTTGAGGGCAACTACAAACTGGGTGGTCAGCTCTTGATTCTCCCGGTCCAGGGCGAAGGGAAATATAAGATTGATCTTAGTAAGTATACTAAAACATATATAGCACCAACTCTTTGCAGCACCATCATTTATTTAACAATATATAACTCACTGCACATTTTACAGTCATGGGTTTCATAAAAGTTTTAGTTATCATACTCATTTCAATGGAAGTAGTTAAAATATAACATTCGTTTTTGAAAGAAAACCTACCATGTAGTTATATTGCAATTAATAAGTTTCTGTTACAGCTTATATTTATTTACAATTAAGTAGGTGAGTCACTGCCAGATTTGGAGATTTTTTATAAAGATTAAATGTAGTAGAAGTAAGATTTTTTAAAATTTTATTAATTTCAGAAATTAATAAACTTGGGTATATACCTGTAATACAACTCTTCTTAACAATTTAATTAGGTACAATTACCTACTTGATTCATTGCTTTAACTCCGTTTTTTAAGTAATACGAACTTAAAATGAAATAAATGTACTTGCAGAGGACATAATTATCAAAGTAGCAGCAGATATAGTCATGAACAAGGGTGAGGATGGCCAGGGACATTGGCACATCAGCAAGTGGAAGCAGACCTATCAAGTCATGACTGGTGTACTATTCATGTTTGATAATCTCTTCAATGGGAACAAAGTGTTAGGTGCGATATTTCAATATTATTACTATTAGTACATATTTATTTTGTTCAAAAATATGGTAGATGTTCAACTCGACCGTTGTAGCATCACCGCCGTCGTCATAATCCACCGTAAGATTATTCTTGTGTTTCGGATGAAGAGGTGCGTTAGCCGTTTATATTTACAAGTGAAATAACCTCAGGAGTAGCAACGAACGACTTCAAAATTTATGAACGCAACATTTATGGCCTACAAGTGGCCATTTAATTTTAGAAAACCTGCACGTAAATTTGCTACTTCTAACATACAGAAAATACATAACAATTTACAATAATAATACCAATTATTGAGGTATTATAAAATATAGTTAATTTGTTTAATATTGATGTTTCGTTAACTATCAATAGTTTTATGTAAATTATATCTTATTTTTAGCTGATCCAGTGATAGAATTTGCAAACACCAATTGGAAAGATGTTATGCAAGAAATTGCACCGCCACTGGTTCGTGCTGTTGTATCAGAATTCATTGAAGCCTTAGAAGCCTTGTACAAGGCTGTACCAGCAGAACAACTTTATATAGCTTAGATTTGACTGTATTGTTTACTATTATTTATTTATATATGCACCTATATATACATTACTGGAGTACAAGGAGAAAAGTACAAAATATAAATTTAAATAAAGGTTGCCTATTAAGTCATTGTTTGTTATATTGCATTCATTACACATTTATCTGCTGTGTCATCATTTATACTTTATAAGTCGATGGTTAATGTACAAAAAAAAGAGTTTAAGACTAGGAATGCTTAGTCTATTTGACATTGAAAAATGACATCTATATGACGTTGACATGTTGAAATATAGAGTGTAAATATACTTAATATAACCAACAAATCGAGAAATTTGACGAAAAATAGTAATTATAGGCGTACTGATACTATTTGATTCATATAATGTTGTGCCCAGAGGTTTCAAACTTTCCACCACCAAAGGTATATATTTCGCAAAAGAAAAATGAAAATGTAGAAAAGATTACAGACGTAATACAAATGAATAATTTCTACAAAAGTGTAATAATAACGTGCCCAGACGAATTAAACACGGATTTTGTACAAAATATTATATCGGAAGACAGCGATTATTACAGAATTTCTAATTGTTCTCTCACTGAATTCGTCGATCGAAATTTTATTGAATATTTTGTCAAAAATGGCAAAGTAACTTGTTTGTCAGCTGACAGAAATTGCATTGTACAGAACTGTGCAGCAATTACTCCAGACGGTGTACTTACACTACATATTTTAGAGTTTATTTACCAAACATTAGGACTCGAGGGCACTAAGCGACCACATGGCTATTATGAGGTAAAAATTGACTTAAAAAGTCTGAAGCATTTTGAGAAAGTAAAGAATGCTTTAAGTAAATTGGAAACGGCCGATTATTATATATCCTGGGAGCCGAATGAAGAAAAAGTGTGCCCATCATCAATAGCAAAATATTTTTGTGATAAAAAGGTTTCTGTATCAGTACATAGTATGACATTTACAAGGTTATCACCCCACATAAACCAAGTGCCAACATTAGTAGATGCTGAAATCATTGAAATAACAGAATGGATGGGGATGTTAGCTCACCAAGCAGATATATCGCCAACAGAAGATTATATTAGCACATATATTGAACCAGACTGCGAAACTGTTCTAAACACTACTAGAATCGCTATTCTTATTGCTAAAGGCTTTCTCACACCATCCATACTCAATAAAGTTAGTCACAGTCTCACAGAGTATGTTGCATCTAGAGAATTGGAAAACTATTGGGTTGCAATGAGCATACAGGGTCATGAGGAAAGTATCTGGCAATTCAGCTCAGCCAGTCCAAAAATGTTTCAGTCACATAACTCTTCATGTAATATCTTCTTTACCCATAATGGATGTAACATATATTCTATAGGACAATTAAAATTTTCATAGAATTTTTCATATTTATTTAGTTTGATTTCTGACAGCATATATACCTATAACCCTAGATGTACTAAAGGTTTTAATTTGCTAACAAACAATTAGCTAAATTTATATAGTAACTGTTGACCTGATTATTCTATACTTTTACACACCATATTTGTTGTGAAGTATAATAGCAAATAAGCATTAACAGTTTGACTGCAAAACTCATATATTAGATGAGGTCAGCATTGCAGGAGGCACATCAAACTGGAGCTTATATCTCTAGACTGACTGCGCCGACAATTCACTGAAATATTGTATTAATGAATACACAGACGTAATGTCCGCTCCTAGTCTTGTAGTGCCCATGTAAACAACATTTGTTTGCCTATAATCCATACAAAGTTGTTTGTACAACATAGATTTGTACAAGCCGCAAGCATGTTGCACTGTGCATTACACAGCAGTGTTTTAAGCTGCAGGGAAAATGTTAAGATTAACTTCATGTTAAATGGTCACTGCTATCACAAACTCTATTAAGAACTGGAGTAGGCCTGGGTCACTTGTGTGTTACTACTGTCAACACTTTGAATGCGCTCATATATCACATCAAATTCAAATTCAAATATTTTATTTCATTGTAAGGTATTTACATACACTTAATGAACGCCAAGGGTTAAGTGTAAAATTACTACATCGGCTTGGAGCGCCTTGTTGGCTAAGGTAGACGTGGAGAAAAAAGCCAACAGAAAA
>DWON01006601.1:0-13722 GCA_018251015.1 Phocides pigmalion okeechobee
AAATTTCATTTTACAATAGTGTATTTGGATGTAATAGTGAACAGTATGTCAGTGACCATTATAAAATAAATAAATAATAAAATTCTACTTATTTTAAAATACAAGAATATGTATCATACAAAAACAACACTATTCTTTTAATTGAGATATATGATTTCTACCTTTTATGTTTATTATATATATTTATTAGTTATACACTAAACATAAATGATAACTTTATCTTATACAATCTTTATCATTATTGCCTTAATGGATATCAATGTACATTTATGTGTAGTTATAAATAAATGCAATAAATAGATATAAATATACGAGCGTTTTGTTGCCCAACTGTCCTCCTTAGAGTGTCTAATAGTGATTAGTCATAAGCATGAACACATTTGACAAAGGGCCTATCTATATATATAATTTTTCTGTGTGTGCGTATGTCACTGGACTCCTCATTAACGGCTGGAACGATTTTAATGAAATTCTTTTTGTGTCTTCAGGTGGATCCGAGAATTGTTTAGATTCACAATTAAACTCAATCGGTGGCAGGGCAATATGATGCAAAGCGAATATTTATGGGTGATAAATACTAAGTAAAGTTATTGTTCAGACCAGGACAATGTCTGCTGGACCCATTAGTATTTTATAGATTTTCTCCTTTTATTGGATAAATCAATTTTAGAGTCACAAAAGACAGGTAAATAAAAATAAATCCTTATAATCTAATCTGTATGTTTGTGAATTAGTCCAGTTTTTTATCTGTTTGTCTGTTGTATGTTATAGTCATTTTATTCAGGAACTATATTAAGACGATAGGAAAGTGAATGTGATTTATTAATCGCTATGCAGTGCTAATCTAAAAATCCAAAAAATATCGTTTCCGCCTTAACTTTTATTTAGCGAGGATTTCAAAAAATATTTTATTGCAAAAAAAAATATTGTAGAACTTAATAAAAATTGTATTGAGAAGAAACGTAGTATACGTTCTGAAATTTGGAATACTTTAAGTATTTTATTTCGGTGTTTAGATATTTTACAAATTACAATATTGTTTTTATAACAAAAAAGTGTTTTATATTAAAACTCTAAAGGGCCTAGAAAGTGATCATCACATTATTCCTCCGCGCACATACCGTACTGCCACTGATATTAGAACCGGTATTATAAATTGCGGGTATTATAAATTCTAATACAACAGGAGACTGGTCAAAGGTCCGCAAACTTGTGTAGTCGGAGTCGCATTTATCAAGCGCTACAGCCGTACATTTGAAACATTAGCAATGGCAACAATACTCTATTTCTGAATGTGCGTATCGAGAGCTATTACTCTTTCCCCGAGTTTCCTTTATACGTTAAGATGCCATAAAGATAGGCAGACGCGTTCCTACACCAAGTAGTTATCTATTGTGATCGCTTACCTGTTCCCTGAACGAGTTTATGGCCCATGTATGTGTTTGCGAACATCTCAATAGATCTCTTACAATGACTTTGTTTCGCGTTCGGAGATAACGTGTATTGAGTATCGTTTAACGTGACCACTTCATGAGTAGGAAACGCGGGATTGCCGACTGTATATTTTCCTCAAGTGGAATATTATCGTACTATTACCAGATATACTGATTTTTTGTGTTTATCAAAAAACTATACAACAATAATAAATAAAGAAGGATTACACTACAGACGTTACTTTAATCCTAGCAACAAATGCAAACAATTACAATTACATATACACCTACATTGCAGCGATTACTAAACAAATACATGGTGGGACTGTGACGCTGGTTTTCAGTACACCTACACATGTCTGACCGTGTAGTCGAACAAATGCTATTATGTAGCTGTGTATAATACAAGGAAAATACAGTTATTACTCAAACACTCATGCAGTTGAAATTATAGGTATAAAGCATATTCTTAAGGAAAATTAAGGCTTAAGTTATTTAAACTTACATAGTATCGAAATATACTATCTATATTGTTCTGATCTGCTTTAATTATAAATATCTGTGTCATATTTAATATATACTTTTAGTAATTAGATGACGTTTAGAAGAAATATGAGTTGCTAATGTCATAATATTGATCGTTCGCTACACAGATATTGAGTGAAATTTTAATATGTTTTATGTGTAAATAGCAGCGAATGATCATTCAAGTCACTTTATGTTACACACGCGATGTGTTTACGGCCCATGGACATCCACATACGACCTCAAACTGAAGTAATTCCTACGTAAGCTTGTAGATGCGTTGCTACTCCTGTGGACTAAAAAGTTCGCCTCGCTTCATAGTGTATCCGGAAACCGCAATACCTAAATATGATCTAGTAAATATATTTTCATATGCAATATATAAAATAGTTTTCTTAACAAAGATTCCTCTTTCATTTTCATACTTTTAACCTGAGAAATTATCCTGTTCGTAGAGTCTACGTCTACAACAAAACAGTAACAACACACTGATTGAAAACTTTTGCCTACAGATATGTATTTATAAACATATATATCTATTATATTTTCTTGACAACTAATCATAAATTTCGAAGAAAAAATGTATTATCCAGGACAACATTTCTTAACATAGTAAAGCAACCTTAATTGCCAACGTCGACTCCTAGGTTTAAGGTCTTAACCTCCGCGTCCAGTAATTACCCTAGGAAACCATTATTCTGCGGAACGCGAAATAAGTTACTCTATAAATTTTACACACAAAATGTGTAACGTTCCTACATGGAAATTTAATAGTGTTTAAGCTCGGATGCTTTCGAGACAAATGCTTGGCGGTCGTGTTTGTTGGTATAAATAGTGTGCTCGAGTTAGAATTTAATTCGTTGGGTGCATTGTAAATTTACACGTGAAAGATATCAGATGTGGTAATTGTTTGTAATTTATACCTTTGTTATAGTATCGAAATACCTAAATAGTTTTACTACTGTTATTCGCATGGATGAAATCATTGTGTGATTATATTCTTAAAATTATTTCTTTGACTTTTGAATCAATATTAGCGCTCCTTTTAGCATTTGAAAACAGCTACGTGCATAATATTTTTGAAGTATCCCGACATTTTTCTTATCATCAAATGCATTATTTGCAGTATTTTTTCAAGGACTACCACTCATTCACATTAATCTTTGTTGTTAGTTATCTCAATGGTTCAGAACACTACTTATGTTAGTTACGAAGTGACAAAGCTATCTTGGATTACCGCTATTGTTGCCACCTACTCGATAATGAATAGTACATGGCTTAGTAAATAAAGTAAAATTTCAACTATATAATTTTTAAATAAAGGTTATATAATTACAACCTATAATTCAGTATATTATATTTCTTTTCAAGTTTATCATTGAAAAAAATTCATTACATTCTAGTCACAAAAAATCTATGTAAAAACTTTATTCAAATAACAGACATCGTTTTGTGTTAAAACTGATATTTACAATATTTTTAAGAAAAATGTTTTTTTCCAATGATGATGAGATTCCGATTTCTAGGAGTATATTTAAAAAGTTATTTTTTTTAATTAAGAACTAGGTTTGTAACATGATTGCACGGTTTATTTACTTTTTGATGATGTTTCTAGTTTTTCTACAGAAAGTAATGCATGGGTTGAAGATAACTATAAAAGTAACAATACCAGTGAAAGCAATAAGGGTAGTAGTAAATGCTTCAGTCGCCCAAGCTCTGAAAAACATTTTATCAAAACCGAAGCAGAGCGAAATAGAGGAGGCCGCGTAGGCCACGACTCCGAAGCAGATGTGCGTAAGTTTGGACAAGTTGCCAGGGAGACAACGACGCCACTCGAATGCATAGAGAGAGGTCAGTCCATTAACAAGGCCCACAGTAGTGAAGACTAGTGCCACTAAACCTGTAAGTAAATAATATGTTTGATTAAAATTTTGATCTAATGAAGATTTATGTAATCTGTTGAAGTACGAATGACTTTTAATCAGTTTGTATGTGTGCTATCTAGTAAATTCGGTATGATTTGTTTTTTAAGGTGTTTTAAAGAAAGCAAATTACCATGTGGTTATTATGAAGCAAACGAAGTTAGTCAACAGTAGATTGGTTACCAATCTAGACCGAATGTTATTAAGTATATAAAGTCTATAATGAATTTGCACATTGGGTTAAAAATATGTTGAGATCAACTTGTAACATCTGATATGATATCAATATTCATCTTTTGGTGACAATTTTATCTCATGCAAGTTTTGCGATGTCGCTGCATACATGATCCAAATGGAGATTGGCATAAGGTGTAAATATATTTTTAGATAATTTTTATAAACACTTGAAATTTTGAAACTTACCAAATTTTCCATGGAGAGAATTCCAATGCACTTCCTTGTCTATTATCTTAATAAAGCTGCCAGTAATAGCCAAAGCCGAGCCCATGATTTGTAGAACAGTGTGCGCTCGGCGCTTGTCTCTTAACGAAAGGAAGGCTGACCAGCTATTTTCTGGTGATTGGCTTAGAATAGCCACTGCCATAAGCAGCTGATACTAAAATGTGAAAACACGAACCTTTATTATAATTCACTTTATGGTAATTATATGATTATCGCAGAGAAATAAACTTACCCCTAAAACACACAGGACGATGTGCATCGCAGTCGCTCCGAGTGGTAGGCCATTTGAAAATGAGAAAAGTAGTGAAATCCCCACCGTGACTCCAATAAGTATGTACGCAAGTAGATTTAGCGTAGTCGTAAAGATTTTTAGCACGTATTTTCCTTGAGACATCTGAACTGGCGCGGTTGGCACATTTGTTTCCTTACTATTATCTGGGACACTTTCAACGTCAGAATTGAAAGGAGGATCAACGATATTCGGAGGCATTTTGCACTATTTATTAGAAATCACGTGTTTACTTGAACGGTACTGTATGAGAAATGTGGATAAGAACATTGTTTGGATTTATTTATACCTAGTAAACGTAATAACAGATACTCGTCACCGATGGCTTATCGCTATGCATTGAAGATGGAAGTCTAATACTTAACAAAATATTTAGGAAATTTTAGCGTAAGCAAATAAACTGTGTTACAGCATTATCGCTTTTAGGTGAATCCTGATTAGATAAAATTCATAGTTAACTAGGAGTACGTACTGATATTAGCGATTTGGACGTATATTGTATTCATTTTTCGTTTGTTTGGTTACAATAATTTATAAATACGATTTTCCTAATATTATTACTACGGGTAACAAATAAAAGTAATTATTATTTATATCTCTTTATTATATTTAAAACAAAATCTGATTGATCTGTTTGAACAAGAACTGGGCTTTTCTAAATTATGTCATTTATACAGAAGTTGATAAGATACAAATAGCGTTGTTATGTTCTGTGATGAATCTGAGATTCTAGATATTGTGTTCAAAGCCATAAAGATTTCATTGATATTAACTGATATTTTCTTTTATATAAAAATCTAACTAATTGTTCATTATAATAATATGACGGACCTACAAAAATATATCATTAATTGTAAATGACAAATGCACTACTTAACACGATATTTACTTACATTCAAACAAAATTAAAAAAAAACAATATATAACCTAAGTCGTTAATAATAACACACCAGACTTACAAGAAAAAATAATCAAATCAAAATAAATGTAGAGGTTATAATAATATATTGCGTTTAAGTTTTGATTAATTTTTAATAATATTACCTATCTTAGCAAAGAATGTAATGAACGGGTTAATAATACAGATGAAAGTAAAGATAGCTGTGAAGACAATTGTCACCACGGTAAATTCGTTAGTGGCCCAGTTTCTGAAGCTGTTTTTGTCGAATCCGTAACAGAGAGATACGGTGGCCATAACAAACGCCACGATGCCAAAGCAGATGTGAGTAAGTTTGGACAAGTTACCCGGAAGGCACTTACGCATTTCGTAAGCATAGATAGACGTAACTCCGTTGACAAGGCAGACCACTGTGAAGACCATTGCAACCAGCGCTGAAATTAAAATTACACCGTTACGAGAAATTGATGTAATATTTATTACGTGTTTTGATCACTTTTACTATGCAAAAATTGGAAGACTCGCATATAAAGCTAAAATGAAAATAGCTGAGAATGAAAGATTGCGCGTGAAGAAATCTCCGGATTAACAATATCTCGAGTTTTATGTAAGTTGCACGCTTGTTTAATAATTATTTTATTGATATCCATTTTCGACAAACCAAATAAAGCAACACCGATAGCAACAGGAAGTAACTTCAGTTTTAGAATAAGTCTACAAGTAATATAAGTTGCTTATTGCCATATAAAAACTTACCAAATTTCCCATGAAGGGTGTCAAAGTTTACGGTTTTGGCTAGACTCATGATGAAACTGCCAGCGAGAGCCAGTGCGGACCCAGCGACCTGAAGAATGGTATGGATGCGACGTTTGTCCCTAAGTGACAAACTTGCTGAAAAACCGCTTTCGGATGTTAAGCTCAGGATAGCCACTGCCATGAGGAGTTGGTACTAAAACAATAGAATTGCAATTAAAATATCATTAAATGTTTTTTTTTTGAGAATCAATTGGCAAAGGAACCTACTACTAATAATTAATAACTGGTGCCTATAGTTTGAATTAAAGGATCAAAGTTATACAGATCACAGATGCTTTGTAACTCATGATGATTGAGATATTAAAGTAAAGCAGCATTGACACCTATTTATCAAAATACATTTTTTTCACGATACAAATGGGATGTCGGTGATGCTACCCTTTTCAAATCATCACAGGTATAAGATATAGCAATGCATCTACTTACGACCGTAGACAGTGCTATTTGAACTAGGAAGTCCATGGACTACAACTAGTTAAAATCGGGTAGACTGCACGTTCATTTGCTACTTTTTAAATAAAATCATGTCGCAGGTTTTTCCAATAGTTTTTAAAATAGCGTCATATAGATATCATCAGATCATCATTGTATCTAAGAGCACAGATGTCCTCTCGGAATGAGAAAAATTATCACGGTTTTGAGAACTTTATGGAAAACTCTAATGCATGCAAGTTCCTTTATGATATTTTCCTTCCTAATTAATAATTAGTTATCGGTACTATTATGGTACATTTCTATTATGCTTTTATCTTTGAGAAATTTGAGGTGCGTGAGAACGATTCAAACCCGCGGGAGCAGCGGGAACTATACCGCTAAAGAATTATATCACTGCTTAAGTATTTAGGTGCTCTATATTTCTATGAATGGCAATGTTAGATTACACAACAATTTGAATGTTACTCATCGTTTAATTATGTGTCTTGCTTAAATATTTATCTTTACAATAGGTAATAAATACATCACATGAGTAAGAAATAATTTAAATAGTTTTTTACTGTCTCTGTTACGAGCCAGACATTTGTAATAGTTACTAAATAGTAAGTTTACTTGCAGCAGGAGACAATTGAAATATTGACAATTGTAACGTCATTTTTATCGACAAATTTTATACTCCCAGTATTTTTTAAGTAAATATTGACTAGATATAGATTTATTAAATATAAAATATTATAAACAAACATAAACAAGATATTTTTAAGATATATGAAAGAAATTCGTATGAAAAGTATTTTTGTTTTTGCTTTAACTTGTTCATGACAAATTAATAATACATTTTAATATGAAGAACGTGTCATGTTGGAGTTCCCCCATCGTGAGTGACGTAACATGCAACATGTTGGCGTACACGGCTGTGGTATATTTTATGCAAAGTGGAGACAAATTTACTTTACAAATTTTTAATCCAATCGAAAATATTTCTTTGGACATTACAACATAGTGAAACATAGTCAATACGAGTTATTGTAATGAAATTGACATGGTTTCTTTTAAAAAATTGTCATTGTTATTCACATTTCAATTACAATAATGAAAGTCCTAACACCAATTTTAATAAAAGATTAAACTAAACAATCTACAAGGAGTCCGTGCCCTGCCATGGTTCCAAGAACGCAACCTGCAATTCCGCGTTGAATAGTAATCGCAATTCTCTGTGCGAGATATGAACCTGCCATTTTGTCACCAGTGGCATAGATAAAACGTGGGATTAATTGTTAAAAATTGTTATTGACTGGTTTAAACTTGTCTTTGTATGTTCATAGCGCTTACAATAGAGAAACCCTCGTCTTAGAATGATTGTAGATAGCATTTATTTATTGATTAGTACTAGCACGTATCGTCTCTACTCCAAATTCGATTACTATTAAAATTACGTAATTTCCGAGTGGACAGATATCCCTTATGTATCAAAGTTCAAACTTTAGAGAGATCTAACGGTTTTTACTGATTTCTATATTTTTCTTTTTTCTTTACGGCACACGTAAGTTTCATTACTTTTCGAATAATGTAAGTTTCACATCTTTTTATATTATGATGTACCTAATACTAAAAAAGTTTATGACAACATTCAATGTTCATGTATTAAGCTATGACGATTTCACTTCATAAAAATTCTACGAATGTGTAAGTGTAATGAATGTTCGTCATTTTTAAACAAAGAAATAAATTACTCACCCCTAAAACGCACAAAACAATGTGCATATTAGTTGCATTAAGTGTTGTGCCGTTTCTATAAGAGAATAGAAGACAAATCCCAACCACGACACCGACAAGTAAATATGCGATCAGATTTAAAGTAGACTGGATGAATTGTAAAATGTATTTGCCTGTAGACACTTCAGCTGGAAGCGGTCTTGCCCCTTTCCTATCTTCAGGAACGCTCTCCATGTTAGGACTGAAGGACGTATCCACTGGGTTTGGAACCATTTCGCGTTCAATCTTATAATATATATAAATAACACTAAACTAACAATAACACTCTCAAGCTCTTTACTCTTTGTCCAACAAGCATCAAGTGACAATAAGAACAATTCAACTTATTTATAACGTTAATACAATGATCGACTTATCGTATTTGATTACATATTATCGTCTGAACTCAGATAATTGAGGATTTTTGCTCATATTAATATGTGTGCTAGCATGATTCTCGTAGACTAATCAGTGATTTTTGATTTGCACACGGGCTTGATTAGATTAACTGCCATTAATATGCTGCCTATATGAGTATTTTTACGATGCTACCAGACTTTTTATATTGAGTCTATCTTTTTACCTATTTATAACGTAGACAATTTTTTTGATGTTTAATAAGAAATTGTAACGTTTATGATTCCAAACAGAATAATCATTACAATAAAAATGTATATTTTTAAAGTAATATTATCGCGGAATTTATACATTGTACCCTGTATCGGGTAGTCACAATTAACGATTTTTGACTTTTGATTGTCGATATTTCGAACCAGTTGCATGGCTTTTCCTCATGGCACGTCAGTCTCAAATAGTGCAAAGTTCAATGCTTAAAGATACAGTGGTGTGTGTGATATAGAATCCAAAAAAGAAAAATGGACTAGACGTAGACGACGTCAACAGTCTCCCCCGCCACCGAAGTTTCGCCGTGACCACGAGGCATACAACTATTTCTACATATCGGTAATTAAAATTCAAAAATCGCTAATCGTAAATACCCGGTACATAGTAAAACAATAAACGTGATTGAGTCTCTACCTACATTTAGATACTAATTGTGAACTTATTACGATTTGTATACTATCCTATTTGTCAGTTATTACAAATTACTGTGCAATACAAATGCATGTGCATGAGATGGGGATGCAATTTGCACGCATAACTATCAATTAGCGTGTCGGCTCGTGAGCTACGCATAACTGCGGCGTACACTTATTGATCTAGGAGGTCTCTGTGTAAGGAAGATGTTGCAGTTATACAGAGCAACGAGAAGCGACTATCGTACGATATAAAAACAATAAACGGAATCTAGTCGTAACATCCTTCCGCTTTTTGTTAAATTCTAACAATAATGCATGTGAGCTACTTGACGTAAAGTTAATAGTTCGTAAAATTATAGTTTAATCCTAGTATTACAGGTAACCTCACAATTTACCGTGAATTAATCCTTATGTTTCAGTTAAAGAGGACCGACTGCCGGCTTAAATTAGCGAGGCGAATATTTTAAACGGCAGAGGAAGCATCGCGTCTACGAGCAACCTACGACCCCAGATATGACTGAAGTCCTGCATGATATTGGATGTTTATGGTAGACATAAACAAGGCTACATCGATCACCTAATATTAAGTAGATTGCACTCTGCAAGGGAGCACAGGGCGTTCTCCAATCAGGTGGACCGTGACCTGATATGATTAAGGGGTAACCGCTGGATACAGAGGGTACAGAATCGATCTGAGTGGTGGCATCTAGAATAGGCCTATGTCCAGTAGACACGTAAAGGCTGATGACGATTATGATGAGAATGCACTATCGTTAGCTACCATCTTAATAAAAAAATGGTCCGCTCCTGGAAAATTGCTATTCCGAGTCATTGTCTATTTTGGAGGTGAGTTCATTAGAATCTTTCTTGAAAAAGGCTCTTCTTAATGTGAAAGCATTCCGAGCATACATAGAGGAAGTTTGATCCACATTTTCCTCGTAAGTTGTTAAAAAGACCGCTTTATTTGAATTGTGAAAGAACGCCAAGAAGTTCACGCAGATAGAAAATAATTAGTTGCTGGTAGATTTTTGAATTTTGCCATTATTTGTAGTAAAATCTTTGTGGATCGGTTTTGGAGGCTGTACAGTAACTCTTTTCTGTTTTTCAAGAGGAATGATTATGGACTACACATTAGCATAGTTGCTCATATCCTTGAGAGCTTTTGTACGACTAATTATTTATTCGTACTCCTGGTGGTCACAATTGGGTTATCCCAATCTAGACATTTCCAAGACGATTTCCGCCTTCGTCCATCGATGTTAGACTTGGCTAGGCGTTTTGTATGTCTGAAAATTGACTTGATCAAGAGCAAAACTTCAGGAATCGTAGTGCTTTGAATCGGATATCGCCCAATTTGTTTCACTGTGGACACATTTATTTCTATTACGTATGAAATAATTATACTAATTAGTTTAATAATCCCGTCTACTCCGTTTTTATGATTTAAATATATTGTTGATCAGGATTTTATGCAGCTTTAAATCGTTTGGAAAATTTTTAAGGGCATTTTTTTATGTGAGAAGAGTAGCAAACGAGCATGCAAACCACCTGACGTTAAGTAGTCACAGCCCATAGACATCCACTTACAAACACGATCGAAATCCTGGCTGAGCTCGAACGTAGACACGTTGTTACTCTTGAAGACTAAGATGGTCGCCGAGCTTCGAAGTGTAGCCGGCAACCGCACCTCTCCAACCGAAACACAAGTAATGGTTTACGGCGGCTTATGAAGGCGGCGGTGGTACCTCCCCAGTCGAACTATGGTTCTCCCACCATTAAAATTTCTTTGCTCCGTTTGAAAAACCTTCACGAGGAACGTTTATATTACGGAGAAGGTTTTAATATTGAAACTGTGGTGCAATACTAATGCGGGAGGGGAATAATTAATAATGAACAGACAACTTAAATACTATTGATATTTGGCGATGACGACAAAACTATGATCACTACAAAGGTTTGCTTAGAGATAAAGTACTGTACCAATAATATTTTTTTCAGGTTTGGAACATGTATGTTAATAACGGGCATAATCTTAAGTAGTAACTGTATCCATATATTACGTACGTTCGACAGGTGGTAGAAATTTAGTGCGAACGGAAAGGTGTCATTGTCACTTTCTTAAGTTACCGTGAAGTAGTTCTTGAATTTCGGTAGAAAAGGTGCTGTTGCTGGTTACACTTACAGGCGAGGTGACCATCTTAGTCTTCAGGAGTAGCAATGCAACTATTTTCGAGATCAGATACGACTTCAGTCCTTTACGAATATATTGTTATGTGGAAATCCATGGGACGCAGTGATTACTTAACAGTTCGCTGTACTCGTTTACATAAAATAATATTCTGCAGATCGGCTCAATGAATGTAAACCAGACATATTAAATACTTTATTTAAAACAGGCAATGTTTAATGATTACAATGACAACGCATTAATATATTTATGTAATAATTATATACGAGTATTTACGTCATCTACTGTTATAATTTGTAACAATTTACGAGTTTTAAATTTTATCATATTTTTTGATTACCTATCGCCTCATTATCGGGATTTAAAACATTTTTTGGATTTTAGTATCAGCTGATATACGTATTTACATATGTGTTGTTTTCTAAAGGTGCTTATACTACATCTTTATGCTTGTTTAGTAGACTTAGTAATATGCACAGATTTTTGTATATTTCCAAAGTCCACCACACAAGTTATACGTCAGATTAGTTTCAAATAACCCGCTCTTTTAAAAATTAAGCATTATTTGTGTTCCGGTTGGAGAGGTGCGGTTGCCGGCTACACTTTGAAGCGAGGCGACCATCTTAGTCCGCAGGAGTAGCAACGTATCTACGTTCGAGCTCAGATAGGAGTTTGGTCGTATTTGTGGTTGTACATGGATATCTATGGGCTGCGACTACTTAACACCAGGTGATTTGTATGCTCGTTGGCTACTCCTCTTACATAAAAAAAAACATCATTTATAGCCCCTCAGTAGGATTCTTTATGTCGTGGGTGCCATAGACAAACAAAGAGAAGTACATAGACACCCAAACCCAGAAAAGAAATCTAAATTTGTCATTCAGATAACACCTTGTCAGGGAGATCTATAGTCGATCCAGGAAGTACCACCGCCGTCCTCATAATCCAGTCCAGTTTCAGTCGTGTTTGCAATTAATTGTATCTACGGGCTGCGACTTAACATCAGGTCGTTTGCGTGCTCGTTTACTACTTTTTCACATAAAAAAGTTCAAGATACTATACAATTGATTAAGATGATGATGAACATTTATTGTTACAGATGACACCGTGTCAGTGATAGAAGTAGCAACGAACGAACGGCTGCGGTTGACATGCGGCTTGAAGCTCAGAAGCCAAGGTCAGACCATACGATGGTTCCTGGACGGCAAACCTGTGGATACTATGACGAAGAATCGAATTTCGCAGCAGAGACAATGGTATGTTTTATTATACTAAAGACTAGTTATGCCCCGTGTTATCACTCGCTTTTGAAAACGCATCACCGACCAATTTCACTCGCTCGCATCCGCGACGTTAGTTAAACTTTCTGAAGGCAATGGACAGCTTAAATTGTCACGATTTTAAACATAATATCATAGCGGAATTCATACATTATATTGACGATATTTCGAACCAGTTACATGACTCGTGGTAGCTGCGGTGAATCTCCTGAACTGAATACTTTTGTAGATGTAGACTCAAACAAATAAATTAAAAACAAGTAAATTGCCCGTCAGACTCATAAAAATACTAAAAATCATAAAATATACGCGGATTGCTATATGTGTAGAAGATGCCAATCGGTTCAAATATTACCCTTAGCGGCGACTTCGTTTTTATTTGGCTTAGCTTTGTAACCTTTACTTTATAGGGTCTAAGTAACGACAATGTTTCTTCACAGCTATCGATGTGGCGGGAGAAACTATTGAGTAATGCTAATGATAGATTAATCTATTTGCCCAAAATCTGTTAGTTTTTCTTGGATTTCAATTCAATTAATAAGTGGTCATTGCAACCTATAGACATTATATCGCTACTTCAAAACAAAAGGGCCACAACGCGGATAGACCTAATTTTACAGGAGAGCCATTTAAAGTTTTTAAAATCAGTTCTTGTATAATTGCTCTGTAATTTTAAAAC
>DWON01006602.1:0-13721 GCA_018251015.1 Phocides pigmalion okeechobee
ACATATAATAAAATTGTAACTGATCGCTGTCTGTACATGGCAAATATATTTAAAAAATCATAATGGGGTGCCTTTATACACGTAAAAGAACCCAAAACAGTGTTTTTTCATTTTGTCTGTTTGTTTGTATGTCTATATGTTTGTGAACCATAAGCTCAGAAAACTTATCTGATTTGAATGCAGTTTATAGGATTATTTTCTGTTGGGCTTTACTTAACATTTAGTATTTGTTTCATTTAAATCGGTTAATAAATAAAGAAGTTACTTCAATTTAACTCAATCATCACCGACATGTCGTGGGCATAGCTAGATATACAAATAAGATAAAATAAAAAATAAAAAATAAAATAAAATGCATAAATAAAATTGTTTCATCAGATGTACAGTATAATTGTTACTTTTATAGAAAAATGTTAAGAGAGCTCTCCTTCAAAGCCGACGATGTATTATTTACTCATCTGGTGTTGCAAATGGGACTGCTTTTCATTAGGTGGCCCGTCTGCCTTTTCGCAAAGTTAAATTATATAAAAAAAGAATCCTATTATGTCTATGAGTGTAGAAAACTTTTTTTATATTTTCGCATTAGATTAACAAGTAGGTATGCATCTGTTGTAGACATTTCCGCATTGGCGCCGCAAGGTATTCGTTAAGTTATTCATATATTCAAACGCACATACCTATCATCGTCAGCCAAAATTTGGTACAAAAAATGTAATGGCGAGACTAGAGCCCGGATATTATCAAATCTATATTTCGATTATGTTTGGTATGCTAAGAATCCCGTCCTAGGTTTCTTGTTAGTTTCAATTGGCCGCAATAATCCTTTTGCGGTCATCGCCTATAAATGTTTAATAATAATGACGTAACTCACTGTTTCGATTAGTATTCAATCAAATGTCAATACCGTAGAATTTTTATCTGTATCTTTTATAGTCACATATCTTTAACTTTTTAGTTCTGTTCTTTACGGTTTACGTTATTTAATTATCTCCTCTTGTTTTACGTTCTTATTTCAACATTATGTTATATGAGTAATGATTACGCTACTGTATGTTAAGTAGCCGCTGCAGCCATCCCCATACAACCTCAAACACGGAAGTTCTATCTGAGCTGTTATATAAATACGTTGCTACTCATGAGGACTAAGATGGCCGCCTCGTTTCTAAGTTTAGTAAACAAGTGTGCTCTCCAATGGTAATAAAAAACGCTTCAAGGAGGGTTAAGACGGCGATGATGGTCCCCCCCCCCGTCGTTGAAGTCCAGTTCTACTTATAATTTTCAATTTATTAATAACATTTAGGACTGCGTGCTTTGGAAGTATAAAAACTACTTTTAACGGTTACCCGTCCAAATCTCGACTGCACACAAAGGCTTCACTTTGTCAATCATTTGCTACCTACTTAAGCCGTCGCATTAGATAGGTACAAAATATGTTATATTTATTTACAATCCAAATCACTAACTGAGTATAAAACCAAACAATCGATAGAACTGACTTACAAAGTCTGTTCTCGTATGAATTTTCTCACAAGCAATTATTACGAGCAATTATCAACATCAACGTGAGAAAGACATTGTTGGATGAGGAAAAAATTAATAAGCATACCAGTTGTCCAAGCATGATTATCTGGACCAACCGGTATAACCACAGTGGTTAATAGAAATGTGCGTCTCATTAAGTCATCAGCGGCCTCAAAGATGGGTCTGTCACTGCTCAGAGTGAGTCCTTTTACCATTGTTAAGGTTGCCTTATCGGGTGGAATTTTGAAATCGATTTTAATCGACTTTGCCGATGACCTAGTGACTTGACATTTTAAACATATCTCGGACAGTATAAAAATATAAAAAAGAGTGATTAAAATCGGTTTATGTCATAAAAAAATGATGAATTTTGACGATTTGCCGATTTTAAATCCTAATTTTAAAAATCGATTGAAAAAATACAAAATTATTATTCAAAGTTTTTTTTGTAATACTTTTTATAACAAACTGTAATTAATGATAGTTTGATATAAATTTGAATGTAAGAGAAAGTATTTTCTACGTTTAATTCGTTGTAATAATATATTTTGCTAATACTTACTTTGATTAATGAAAAGACCTAATGTGTCAACGTTTGTCGATTTTGTGTTGTGTCTTACAGAAAACTTTATCAACGATATAATCTTAAAAGGTAGGAAATGAGACGTATATTGCTGGATCCATCAATCTTGAATCTAGAAAAGGATTAATACCCCTGGATTTTTAAATACTTTTTACTCTGCGAGGAAATAATTTTTTAATATAGGTTTTAAATGAGTTTGGACACTTCGATTTTGAGAGCTGAGTGTTTGATTATGGGATATAAAAGAATAAAAAAAATATTTACATTCATACTACTTTAAGGAACAATGCATCTGACATCATCATGCTTTCTCCGTAACATTTATGACACAAGTAAGATTTCTTATCTCTTATGAAATCTTTGAAAAGGTTATCCAATAATCAAATTACAACATAACTATCAAATTAAGAACTTATTTTTTTAACATATGGACTATTAATTAATCAATTATATTATACGATTTTTAATTAATGTTATCGTTAACTTTATAAATCTTACTATGTACTGGGTACTCACGATTAACGATTTTTAATTGCTGATATTTCGAACCAGTGGATTGGTTTGTTGTCACGGGTAAACCACGATGGCGGAGGGTGTTTTGACAAAAGACGTATCTTTATTTATTATCTAAAACAATTTTATTTCAGTTCATTCACATAAATAAGTATGGTTGATATTAAAAGTAACATTTAACTGAATTTTTAGCTCCTATTAGTCAGTGCCAAGATTAGAACGGTTTGACGTTAAAATAAACAAACAAAACATGAAACTGAAGTGAATGTTGTGTTTGGGACATCTGGCGTCACGTCAATGCTGGGTATGACGTAAGCGAACGATGACCGATGATTTTAGTATAGGCATAAGGTATATCATTTTTCCCCTACATAAGTATATTTTATTTACGACTACTTTTTAACCGCGGCATCGTTCACGTTGAAGCCCTTAAATAAATATCAATGATCGTTGCAGCGAGTAATAACTAAAACAATGAACTGGTATCTGACTCAAAAAATAGTATTGCTTATAAGTGACACAATAAAATAACATGAAATATCCAAAAATTCAAGACAGCTGAAGCTATCGTGAATATGATTTAAGGCTTTCAAGTTCCAAGATGTTTAAATGATTTGACAAACAATCATGTCTGCAAAAAATTTGTAGTTAGGTACCAGTTTATTATTTAGTTATTATCACTGCAATGATCTTTGATATTTATTTAAGGTATTAAGTCGTTGTTAAAATATACTTTGCAACAATCCGCCACCACAATGTATAATGGTATTTTTAAATGATATAATTCTTAACTATTTATTTAAGGGCTTCGAAAGCGAAGCCGTGGGTAAATGTTAGTTGTTAATATACAGCCTTTACTTCAACTTATCGAAGAATCAAAATGTTAACATGAAACATGTATTGTATATTTCTTTGTTTCCAAAGTGAAAATCATACAATTACGTGCTATAAACCAAGCATTCGTTTGGTGTCGTGTTTTATTTGATAGAAGTTTGTTTTACGATCGAGTCTTTCCATTTAGCAATAAAAATTGACAAACAGTTATTACTTTGACATAAATTGGCTGAGTATCTATTCGTGTACATAAATAAAAAATAATGGACGTTTTTTCAAAATTGAAAATCAGAGAAAATTATTACAGATTTCTTTGAATTTGCGAAATCCAACGAAAATTGTATGAGATTTAAGAAAACTCTCGGCACACTTTTTAGCTCTATACTTCATAACATATTAGGATGGATGGATGCATAGGAGAAAAGACAGGGATTGAACCTTGTTTTGAAATTTATTAAAATTTTACGAACATGTCAACAAATAAATGACTTGTCTTGTGACTGTGATATAGTAGTGTGGAGTTTCTTTTTTTTTATGAAAGAGTAAGAAACGGGCATGCAGGCCAGCCGATGTTAAGTGGTCACTACAGCCCATAGACAACCACGTCCAACCTCAAATAGAACAGAAGTTCTATTTAAGGATGGACGCGTGTGCGTTCTTATTCTTGAGGACTATGATGGTCGCCTCCAATAATGTGTATTCGGCAACCACATCTCCCCAACCGAAATACATGAAGAACATGTTGCTTTACGGCAGGTTATGAGGGTGGCGGTGGTGCCGCCCCGGGCGAGTTCCAATGGCTCTATCACTTTACCTAATAGTTCTAATACGGGTGATGCCACGCTGCACTAATAGTATATCCTACATTTCTAAATTCAACTACCTATCGACCTTGCTCTATAAAAGGATCCTTAGATTATGCCAATCGTGAGGTATAGGTTCCGTAGTTACATCTTAAAGTTAGAATAGAATATTTAATGAAATAAATGTAATTATTTTATATAATTTACATACTGTATAACAATGGGAAATCCAAGCAATGCAGTTACGTGCGGTGTTCTTCGAAAATTGAGCGGATTTTCATTGGTATTAGTGGATTATATATTACTAGTGGCTGCCCGAGACTTCGTTCACTTAATTGTAATTCTAATTTAATTCTATTTTTCTATAGTTTTATTAGCAAAATGTACTTACATCCGTAACATTCAAATTGATATAACTATTTTTTTATTTATAGGCCGATTGAAATTTAACGACCTCTAAATAAATAATTCTGTTACAATAGTGAACAAAGTTTCTAATTTATATTGTAAACTTTAAAAGTAAGGAGCGTTTAGTAAACAAGCGTTTTTCACTAATACAATAGTGAAAAGCGCACTGAAATCGGTTCAGGCGTTTCTGCGATTAGCGCGCACATAGACAAAAAGATAAAATAAATTAAAATGATAACAAATAAAACTTTATTTTATAATATTGTTATAGTATTCCTTAATTTATTTCTTATGGATGAAGAATCTGTTTTTCTGGTAATAGAAATTATTGTAAGAGCCAATGTTAAGTATAGACAGTAATTTACCTTAACATAAAAAATGCCATATTTAACATTATATTTTTCTCATTTTTAGTAAACCATATACCAAGTATGAACTGAACGATTAAATGTTTACGTAAATCCTTTGGAAACGATAGCGAAAAAACAGTGCGTGTGTCCATAACCTTGCTAATACCCAACCAAATATTTGCGATACTCTATATGCGTAACTCCATTGAATCGTATGATCGTCACAATTTTATTTTATATTCGTATTAGTACTAAGATTGTTCTTGCTCCTTGAAGTATCATCTGCAAATAATACTATCTCTTGACTATTCTCTACCATGATCGGTAGATCGTTAATATGTATTAAAAAGAGAAATTGTTCCAGAATCGAGCCCTGGGAAACGACCATCTGTATTGTCGATTCAGACAACTTGCTACCGTTCACTTCAACTTTCTGTATTCTTTCAATTAGATCAGAAGTTTGAACGTCAGTCCTTTAATGGCATTGTGGGACAGTTTTCTGATTATGGTGATATATATCAATGGTTCTGTAGCCCAGAGGAGTGTTACCAACTCCACGTAAAACACGATGACTATATACATAGGAAGCAATCTATCAGATATCAAGTGATCCTATAACTCTATGTAGACTAAGACTCCTAGCTCTAAGACGATCATAGGTGCGTTTCTGTTCTTTGAGACTAACATGGAAGGTCTTGAAAAAGTAAATCTTCAAATTAATTTCTTCCCATCAGAACACAGCATTTTTTCATAGCTGGTATATATCAGAAATTAGTGTGACGAGTTGTGCTGTAGCCGAACCATAGCAGATTTGCCATCTCTTGAATCAATTTTTATGTACGTTTTCTTTGTCAACAGATGCCACAGACGGTGCCAAGGTCCGGGTGCAGCCCACCATCGGCTTCCCAGGGAGAGAGAGCAGTACCAGCATCTCCGTCAGATATCCACCATCTTCTGCGTCTCCTAGGCGCTGCATCCCCTCCAGAACAGATGCTGCACTCTCCACCCACACACATCAAGCCGCCACCACCTTATCCAGAAGATAACAATTTCCTAGAGCGCCTATACGATTTTGAGAGTTATCCTACACCTTCTCCTTCATCGGACGAAGGTTCGATTCCCACAGTGGCGCTGCAACCATCTTCCCCCTACAATCTCTCTTACAATTCCCCAGTTTTCATCAAGGAAGAGCCAAACAGACTCTCCGTGCCTGGATTCGCCTCCCCATATCCCCTTTCGCCGTCTGGCTCCTGCGTCTCGTACGGGAGCCAGCACCAATACTCCTCACCGGTTCCACAACACGAAGAATACATTGACATCGAAGAGTTACTAAAAGAGAATCAGATACTACAAGAAAGTGTTCAACATAGCTACATTACACCTAAAGTTGAAATCGAAGAGCCGAGGGATCACATTCTTCTCAGATCTGCGCTAGAGGATACGTCGTTTCAAAAACGTTTAAATCTCAGACCTATACCCTTAGAGTTGGGAAGTGTCAAAATGGAAGAAAGCAGTGGAGGAGCAAGCGGTACAGGAGACGAGGCTTTAGTCGCACCAGACATAGATCGCGTGCTATCGATGGCGATCGAACAATCAAAAAGGGATGTGGACAATACCTGCACTGTATTGGGAATATCGCCAGGTGAGTCACATAGAAATGTATTCACCATTAATCATTGCTGGGTGAACCGTTCGATGCATATGAGACATTCTTACATGATGTCTAACGCACTTGAACATTGTACTGTCGTGTCGACTTGTCTATGTCAGAATAATTATCAATGACGTCACTTCGATCGTAAGATTGTAGAAAAAACGTTTTCCACGTAGATATCGCGTTAGCTTCTGCTTAAGCACACAGCTATTAAAAATATAAATGGCTTCCGAGAACTTCGCCAGAATAGGTGCTTACGCAACGTCCAAGATATTTATTTATACAACTATTGATGATCAGTGGCGTTAATCACTCATTTTATTGTTTTTTACATCTGCAAATTCGTACAAAAATTTTATTTCTGGTATGGTAACATGTGTTAATTTTACGTTTCTGATTAATGTTTAAAATGTAAATTTGTTGTAATTAAACTTCATAAAATTGATTGGGCAAAAACTGTAGCCCAATCAAAATTAGCTTCCAGTTGGAAAAACGTAAATTACAAAGTTTTAAAAACTTTTTATATTGTTTTAGCAACTTGTTTCTGTTTAACATTTGATAGAATCCTCACCTGTATATTAATTATACTTTTAAATAAATTGAACGAAATTGATGGTGGAACTTTGAACGACGTCGTACCCATTGTTTTTTTGTAATCACCATTATTATCATCTTGTTTATGATAATGGCTCAAATGAGCAGTTCAGCTATCGTATTCTGATTTAAAGGCTGTTGAAAAGGAAAGTTGCACGCATTTTAAGTTGGTCTTTCAAACACCAACGCAAAGTGAACAACCTCGACTATGACGTCATTCGAATTGGGGGTTGGTTATAGATGCCCAAGACTGCTGTGAAAACTATAACTATAAGAGTTTTATGTCCGTTTGTTACTTTTGACACTTGTTTATTACATATTATTATTCGCCCTTTTCATTTAGTATTTTAAAATTTAATAATAAATAAGAAAAACAGATTAAACAAAAGTAGTTTAGAGAATTTTATAATCTCTGTCTGAATCGTATGTAGCATATCATTTGTTTAATTACATGTTCTTAATATATGTCAACTGCCATTAATATCGATCAAATTGTTATAAAAAACACAGACTTACAAATATAAGACAGGCAAAAAATTTAAAATGGCAGTATAGGGGTCAATCTGTGTCAGAACCGTATATAGCGAATCATTATGATCGATCAAGTTGTTATAAGAATACATACAGACTGACAAACAGAAAACAAAAATCCAGGCAAAATTGTGAAAATGAAAGAATTAAAAATACGAAATGTTAAGTAAAACTCATCATTATATAATTCTGAAAACTGCATTAAAATCGGATAAGCCGTTTCTGAGATAAGCGTGCACAAACATACAGATATACAGACAAACAGACAAAACCAAAATACATTGTTTTGGGTTCTCTTGCGTATATAAAGGCACCCGATTATAATTTTTTAAATATATTTGCCATACACGGACAGCGATCGGTTACAGTTTTATTATATATTTAGATAGATAAATATAATATATAAGGGCATTTGAAAAATGTTACTTCTGCAGACGCCGATATGATCTAGTGATTTCAATAAGGCTCTTGTTCCAGACCCAATGTTATGGAGCACGGCCGATGTGAAGGCGTGGGTGATGTTCACGCTTCAACACTTCAATCTGCCGATGGTACCAGCAGAGTACTTCGCTATGGATGGAGCCGCGCTTGTTGCTTTGACAGAAGAAGAGTTCAACCAGAGGGCGCCACAAGTATGTTATTTATGTATTTCTTAATGTTTTTTATAGACTTTTCCAGCGACTTTGCAAAATATAAACTCAGATGGTTGCTGCTTATACAGCAAGAGGACATTTGAAAATTCATTCTATTCTATTTGAAAATTGAAAATGTTATTTGGTAATTCCTACGTATCAATATAATATGAAAATACCTCATTTGAAAACTGATTCTATGGAGTCTCCCGTCGACTTTCCTTGCACAATATAAGCTCAGATGTCTGATGCTCTATACATCAAGATGTGAATTGAAAAAAATGTTTTTAGAAGGCGGTATGGTAATTATTTTGATCAGTGCTCAGTTAAAATATTAAATAACGTAATAAATAGCTTATAACGAGATCTGATTTACCGAAATTCTTTGTAAAATAATTAAAATATATATATACGCCGTTTGTGACAAGAGGGCTGGCTTATATTTAGCGTGGAGAGTTGTGATTGCTATTCAACGCTGGAATGTAGCTGGAGTTCTGGGAACCATGCCGCAGAGGCACGGACACCATTTAGATTAGGCTTTTATCATAATTAGTTTTAAAATTAATGTATTTTTACATATTTAAATTAACCAACCTAAACTTAAAGATTTAGAATTTTGTAACGTGATGTCGTAAATGCACCCGTGCGAAGTCGGCGTGGTACTATTTAATATAGGATTTATATTCGGTTTGAATACAACTTGTTGAACTTTAGAAACATTCCAATTGTGGAATTTGTTGGCCTAATCTCACGACCCTGAGTCCGATTGAGGGCACTGATAGGCGGTTTTCGATCGAAATACTCTTAGTCGCGTTAAACCTGACTTGCCCTACAAGAAAGGATAAAGTTATCTACTATTTAAAGGGAATAAAAAAAAAGTTATATTGGTTGATTTTACTATGTACCGGGTACTCACTATTAACGATTTTTGTATTAATTTTGTATTAACATAACGTTAATCGTGAGTAGCCGGTACAAAATTATAAATGTATAAATTTCACGCACATCTAAACACGACCGAAATCCCATCTGAGCTCGAACGTAAATGTGTTGCTACTCCTGAGGACTAAGATGGTCGTCTTGCTTCAAAGTAGCCGGCAATTGCACGTCTTCAACCTGAACACAAGTAATGCTTTACGGCGGATCATGAGGGCGACGGTGGTACCTCCCTGGTGGAACTATAGTCATTAAAATTATAATTACCATTAAAATTATATACATATTTTCCAAATTCTAATTAAAATTGAGTTCCAATTTTCGGTAAAGAAATTTACAGTTTGGTCATATTTGATGTTGGGAGTTTGATAAACGGCATAGCAACTACAGTGACATTTCCATGACCTTTCTCTACATATCAATCGCTATCTCTTATTTTGTTGTTGTACAGTCACATGTTTAAAGTACAAAGTTCTGTCAATCACTTTAACTACTATTTCATACGTATAAAACATTTTTTTCAAGATAAAACATTGTTCAAGACTATCCACTTGGTGTAGAGTTATCTATACCAGTCTAATACGTACAGGGTTCTAAGTTAAATTCCCGGTCAGGCATACTTTTGAACAATGGAGCCTTGGAACTGTTAAACTGTTAATCGTAGGTACCCGTTGCATAATTTGATATATAGTTACTTCTTGCCACGGACCACACTTCGTACTTAAGTTGACAGACATTTGGTCAACTTTAACATATTGGTAACAACCAAGACTTTGCCAAAGGTACACGTGCCTAAAGTATTTACGTAAAAATATTTTTGTAGGCTCACGTCTTTGATGCAATTGCTTTATCCTCATCATCATCTCAGCCTTTTGAGGTCCACTGCTGGACATAGGCCACCAATAGATCTTCAACGGGACCGATCTTGTGCGGCGCGCAACGAACCCCATCGATTTTATGAGGTCGTCCTTCCACCTAGTGGGGGGCTATCCTATGCTACGCTTTCCGGTGTATGGTCTCCATTCTAGAACCATGCTGCCTAGTCAACAATCGTTTAAAGGTGGGAGAACTATAGTTCGATCGGGGAGGTACCACCGGCGACCTCATAATCTATTGTAAAGCATTGTTTCGGTTGGAACGATACCGGCTACACTTTGATGCGATCATCTTAGTCCTCACGACTAGCAACGTATTCGTAGTACGTTCGAGCTCAGATAGGATTTGTCGTATTTGGGGTTGTACGTGGATATCTATGAGCTGCGACTACTTAACATCAGGTGGTTTGCATGCTCGTTTGCTGCTCTTCACATAAAACAAATCGGTTGTACGAGCATCCTCATCACGTTTATCCTCATCAATGGGAACTAATTAAGCAAGCGGTGTTACTTCCTCCATTTCATTGTTTACGCAACTATAATTGAGTTACGCGTAACGATTTTACGGCTCAGTAGCCGAGGAAATCCGTTTAGGGTAACCGGGTCACAGTTGTACAACTAATCGACATGCAACCACTATTAAGTGGCAATTTCGCAATGGATTAAAACATCTCGGTCCCATTTTATGTTAAGTATCATCGCGGCATTTATACATTTTACTTTAGTCACCGCCCATAGACATCCACGCAAAACCATAATCACGGCCGAAATCCTATCTGAGATCGAACGTAGATACGTTACTACTCGTGAGGACTAACATTTAAAGGTGGTAGAGCCGTTAGAGCTCGCCCGGGGCGACACCACCGCCACCCTCATAGCCCACCATAAAGCGACATGTTCTTCATGTATTGTGTTTCAGTTCGGGAGGTGTGGTTGCTGAATACACTATATTGGAGGCGACCATCTTAGTCCTCAAGAGTAGGGACGCATCCGCGTCCATCCTTAAATAGAACTTCTGTTCTATTTGAGATTGGTCCATGGGCTGCAATGACCACTTAACTTCAGGTGGCCTGCATGCCCGTTTCTCTCTTCTCTTTTACAATAAAAAAAATCAGTAGGATTAAACAGAATATCCTACTCCTCATCAACTTATGATTTTAAACTTCACAGAATTTGTAACGGACGGACGGATTTTGCATTGCGGATATTTCGAACTATTGTAGTTGCGTGGTTAGTGATCACGATTAAAATGCGGTGGCGGGGTAAAACTGTTGATAGGTGTTGGTGGTAGATTACTCTATCTATTCCTCATGTACTAACAGCTAAGGTATCCTGTTTTTGCTAGTTGGAATGGCATCAATGAATAAATTATAAACGGATAGAAGCAGACCAGGAAATATAGAGGTTCGTTTTTTTTTATTTTATGTAAATGTATACTTGCTTAGCAAATTCTAATATCGTTTTGCATTAACAAATGACAATTATAAGCTGATGTACAGGTACCGGTTGTGAATATGGAAATTAATCCTGCAAGAGACAAATTGATGTACAAAACGTACAGCGATAATACATCGCAATAGTAAGCTTATCTGACGACCACACTTACGATGCATCAAAACACTTAATAGTACAAACAAACCAGTTAGGAAGATCTTCAAGAGAATACATATTCTCCCCGCAATGGCTTGATATACTCTAGCTGCGGGAGAAGAGGCAGTTCAAACTTGAGTGGTGGTCTATGAAGAACTAAGCCGTCAATGAGATCCCGTCTCACTATGCTTAGGATCCGGTTCCTAACGATGTCGCAGCGACCAACTTTTGTTTCAGCTTGAGCCTCGTGGCCGATATAAAAACGTTAGACGACGGATTAAAGTCTTAAGTCTGCCGTAAAAGGCAAGGCAAAATCAACTTTATTCTTGAAGGATAAAGTGTACTTTTGATTGTAAGACAATTAAGCTCAGTGAGTGGAATAAGAACGAAAGTGTCTTACGGTGTTTGGCTAAATAATACTTTAACGTGATGAGCATAATAAAGGTTTTGTGGTACTCTACATAAACTCGGTTTACTACAACATTATGACACTTTAATTTAGAGCTACAAAGCTGATTGTTCGTAAAGGAATAGAATACCTTTTGGTTTGATTCACTGGATCTGATCAGATGAACAAAGGTCTTCTATCACTGGTTTTACGTCTATTCTGTTTACGATTTGTAAATGAAATACATTTGTGGTTTTTGTATATATTATAGTATCAAGGCACAAAAACTTGCGATCAATAACAAGATTAGTGCAATGTACTCGTATGTTTTTTTTTGTCGAAAATGCCTTTTGTGCCAAAAGATAATTTTAAAAGTGCTGAATCTCTTAAGGGATGATATGTTTTATTAAATTCTTGTTTAGTAAAATCACGGCTACCTAAGACATATAAAAAGACTTTGTAATCTCTAAAAAGACTTAGCAATGATTAGAATTGGTGAAATGTGACGAGATTTGGTGCGACCCTGCCCTCCAAACCAGTCCTGATTTTTTTCAGTTCAGTAAACCCGGGACGAGTACACATTTTGAAAATTTTGAACCTATTACCACATTACAAAATCCAAGAACTTTCTCACTGTTTTCTTGTACAAATTAACGTTATGTTTTTCGATACCTAAATTCATCCATATGTGATATTGAGTGAAATTGGGCTTGATGAAAATATTTTTTATGAACCTGCACGTATTTTTACGATATATATATATCTATTGTCAGGCATCATATGTCAAATTATCACTGCAGAGAATGTACATTGTCGTCCGTCCGAAATCCTAGCAGCACGTCTACCCTTGGAGACTAAAATATACACCCCATAAGCTTAGCAACTACATCTATCGCCACCCATTGCTACTCTTGAGGACTAAGATGTTTTCCAGTGTAATGTAAGTGTTGTAACCACCTTTCCAAAAAACGCAAGGCCTACTCTACGTTAAAAAATGTGAAGACAATTTGTAACGTGAGCCAAATGTATCAAATCCCAATGTCATGTTCAAGTGTCGATGCACTCGAAGAAAAATAACTGACCACGGATGTTGGGTACACTCAACCCAAATATGTCGAATAGAGACGAGAAACACCTACGTATACATACAACATACGTACAAGATTATGAATCTTATAGTCTACGAAATAGGGGCGATATTTTTAAACTCACATAACCACAGTGGCAACTTTCCAATATGTCAATAAGCTTTCGCTATCTGTGACCGAAACGCTCGTTTTGTTTGTTTTTCATGTTTGAACATTTTTCTGTTCTTATAGATTTACCATAAGTTATGTATGACATTCGCATGTTAATTTGATAGTCCTTAATAATTGGTTTATCAGTCCCACGTGATACTGCTCTACTCAGTTTTCACTTTTCGAACTCTTTTTTTTTAACCAACGCGACCTTAAAAATTGTTTTTTTTTTTTTCACCACTAAACTCAGTTGAGGTATCTGAGTTTACCC
>DWON01006603.1:0-13720 GCA_018251015.1 Phocides pigmalion okeechobee
CCCGCCGTAAAGCAACATGTTCTTCATGTATTGTGTTTCGGTTGGGGAGGTGTGGTTGCCGGATACATATTATTGGAAGCGACCATTTTAGTCCTCAAGAGTAGGAACGCATCCGCATCCATCTTTAAATAGAACTTCTGTTCTATTTGAGATTCGACGTTGGTGTCCATGGGCTGCAGTGACCACTTAACACCAGGTGGCCTGCATGCCCGTTTCACCTTTCACAATAAAAAAAATAAGGATTAAAAACATAACTGTCCTTTGTATTCGCCACAGCCAGATAGAAAGATTTCAATTATGTATTAATTTGCAGCAGACTCCAACATTTCGTAGAAAGTGCTACAAAGCTACGTGCGTAGCGTCGCCTCTATTTCTGGACAACGTCACAGTTGACGAGTTAAAATTCGAAAGTCCTCATGAGTTTAGGTACGAGTACATTTAGCTATACCCAGTAGTTCGGACTTGAATCCCAGAGTGTACTATATTCAAGTACATCTTTAATAATCATTTATCCTAGTATATCATAGTTCGTTTGGACTTTGTTGATATCGCACCTTTATAATAATAGTAACGTATGTCGAGAAATATTGAAAATAGAATAAATATTAAATTACATTAAATTAAATAAATATGTATATATTATAAGTTTTCCAAAAGTACGTGTGAAAATGTTTTACGAATTTGATATTTTACTTTTTATTTCAATATTTTCTTTAATACGTTGCGATACAAAAAGGCTCATTAAGAAGGGAAACAAAAATATTATCCCCTACCAGGGTAGTAGGGGGGGGGGGAGCGAACAAATGTTGTATACAAATTCTAAATATAAGTTAGAAACGTAAAATGTTCGATAAGGATAATGCAATCAATAGTTTAGGAATACCACATTTTTTTGAAACCACCCTCTAAGACGAAGCTATAGAAAAAGTATCGATTTGCGCTAATTCAATTCATCACAGTTACTCTCGGGCTATATATACTCGCTCAATCTTCAAATATGCTAGGAATGTTCCATGTATTAGACCAAAGCTCCTAACGGATTGTTGAATATTATTCCTGCTCTACCAGAAATATTGTGTAACTTGACCTGTCTGTAGTAGGGAATCTTAAACGTACAGGAGGTCTTTTTAAAATGGAATCACACACATCTAGAACCACTAAAGAGATTCTACACTTGGATAGAGTTAATACAGAGTAATATTTTAAGTAAATTAGCCAACAAATGTCGATAAAGTCGAAAGGTTCATTAATCATAATATACGGTTTTTTTCTCAAATGCTATTTGGTAAGAGATGTGTAATAATCATATATGGAACTATTAACCAACCCGACGTATATTATTTTAAAGGTTAATAACGGTTCAATGACATTGTAACGCGTCGTAAGTCCATTTCAGACACACGTTTCAATTCATTGTTACGAAGAAGAAGCACAATATCTCTATATTGAAAAAAATCTCCGACAATAACAACAGCCGCTTCATCGATTGTCGGTGAATTAAACCTTCTTGTGTGCAGGCAGGTGTTTTGTCAGCTCTAATGGCGATATTATGGTTGTTGGATGACATCCGATTAAATGCTACTTAGAAAACATAAACTACATGGTTGTTCTGATAAAGTAATGTTTGTAGGTCTTGGACAATAGCTTTGCTTTACTGTTGAATTATGAGCACAACGCCACGACTTCAAAATAACAACAATAACAATTTTACCAAGTTTCAAATCTGTAGGTGTAATGGATTGTATGTTTGAATTTGTTTTTATTTTTAACGTCCCCGCACTGCCCTCGGTGGGCGCAATTTCGTAAAATCATGAGTAAAATTCTTAGCTGACCTCTATATTCAAATGAGGAATACCTATCAAATTTCAAGTCAATCGGCCTTATTCATAGTTCCAGAGATATCGTGATGACTGAGTTTAATAACGGGATCTCCTATATATCATGGGATCAAATGATTTGAAAATATATACTTTCAAAGACATTTATATATTTATGTATTTAGAATATTATTTGTTATTATGTTTTAAAAGTGATAAATGACTATTTAATATTTGCTCTTTACATCAAGTGAACTCCACATATAATTCGGGAGTTAATATAAAATTTTGCTCAGCTGCAGCTTAACACATGGAGGTAATTAATGTATTTTTAAAATACTACCAACACCTTTCACACCTTGAGCAGTACGTTGGAGTAAGCTCTAGGCCTCCCCAGTCATAAAGATATACACAGATCTGTAGTGTAAAAAAGGTAATTAAATTATATGATTACGTACGAAAATAGGGATTTCTTAGTACAAGCATATTAATGCAGATGACATGGATCATCGGTCGCTACTATAATGTAAATGGCAACACTATACTACCGACCTATCACCAGGTAGCACAGATGACCTTTGTAACTAAAGATAATACAAAACAAAAACTTGAACTTTACCTTTCAAGCGGTTCACAACGTAAAAAAAACCTACGCAACCTTATTAACCTTATTAATTGATTAAAACATAGCAAAGTTTTTGAATTTATGACTACCTGCGTAACGAATTAGGTACCACAACAACATAAAAAGGAAACATATACATATGGTGGCATAAACCCTGTTTACAAAAAGTAATACTTCAAAGGATGCACTTTGAAATTTTATTTATTATCGTCGTCATCGTCGTAGAGGACGTCACGATCTCTACGTAAGGGAAAATTTAGACCTTGGAGTATTGACGAAGCAACGGACGACTAACGATCTTTACTTATCCTTCCCGCATAGGTGGAACGGTCTGCTAGCATCTTCCTATTACTTCGGCTCTTGCTTCTATCTGGTCAGGAAATGCGTTTTTCGTCACTTTGGCTTTTTATAATAATAGTAGTAGAATTAGCCAAACGAAAAAATAGACAGACTACCTGATGAAAACCAATCACTGTCCTCTATAGATAGACATTTAACTCGGGAACTTAGAACAGAAGAAATACCAATGCATCGCTTTGAAGGTGCGCTGTATTTGCACTTTTTAAAGAACCCCATGTTATAGTATTTAGAAAATATCTCCGAGGGAAGCTCATTGTACATCTTGCACGAACCTGGCAAGAATGACCGTGTTTACCCAACTGTAGAGGACCGCCACGAATCCAGTTAATACGGATGGAATTTCAACCTTCGGTGAGTGGCGCCGCGCAGAAATGGTGACAAAGCCGAGTGCATCATACCTGTCGTGTTCGAGTAAGAACGTTTGAATTTCTTTTTATCTTTGTTGGTTTTAATTTTTCGGTAGTTTCTTGGATATTTCTTTAAATTGTAAAATGTAAAGGTCTATTAGAATATGCAAAAAATACCTAATGTACTCATTTGTTTCATTTGATAATGATTTATATTGTATGTATCTAAACCGGTTTGCAATTACTACACAATATTTGACTATTTTTTAAACAATAAAAAGGGGAAAATAAGTTATCATTAAAATATACACACATACCATCGAGCCGAGATTTTCGGATACCTTCAATAAATTGTCTTCATATTTTCACAAAATTACATAGGGCATTTAATAATTAAAGACTTTGTCTAGAATTATACTGTTCGGTCAGTTCGATAGTTTTTGAGTATATCGCGTTTAAACAGACATACGCGAACGCCGCAAGTACGTGTTTTGGAACTATAAAAATAGGTAAGTGATATCCATATACTCGTTTAGAAAGGTATCACAAGAAAACCTTTTCTAGTAGGAATGAGTACGTCACTTCATGCGGGTTCCATACATTGACACTAGTTTCTGGTTTTAAAAGAACCGAAGCGCTATATGATAAGCGTGTAACATTATTGCAACGGAAATTCCTTCTACTTCTGAGCATAAATCGCAAACGCCTATGGTACTCGTTCACCAACGCTGTTATATAGTCATGAAACGGGAGCCCTTGATCAAATATGACACCTGGATCATTCATAATGTTTGTTCGTGTCATAATTAAATTATTAATTTTATAAATTGATGGGGCGCCGCTTTCGATGAAAAGACATCATGGAGCATTTCTCTATGTTAAAATTCATTTTGTTTTTAACACTCCATTGGTAAATAGAGTTGACATCAGTTCGTAATGCTATGCAGTTAGCTTGAGGCTTTATCTCCAAAAATAGTTTAAGGTCATCAGCATAAAGCAAACATTTAGAATCCACGACAACTGTTGGCAGATAAACAATATAGGACCGAGTATAGACCCCTGGCTCACCCCGGTACGCGTATGGTTATGTCTAGACTCGTATATTCCTAGTCTCACGAATTGTTGGTGGTCCCTAAGGTAGTCAGCAAATAGCCGGAGAAGGCTCAAAGAGAAACCAATAACGGCTAGCGTCTCCAAGAGTATATCGTTGTTGACTCTATCAAACATCTATCTGGCTTCCCAATCCATGCGCGTCAAAACATAATTAACGAGAGTTAAGAGATTTGTATTTACAGATCTCTTACTTCTAAAGACATGCTGCTCGTTGCATATAACTGCTTCAACTTGAGCGCATAAAAACCTGTAACCTAAACCTGTGCAAAATGTGTTCAAATATTTTAGCCGGTGAGGACAAAATTGCGATTGGTCGATGTTCTTCAACTACAATTTTGTTACTGACTTTGGGTATCGGTGTGAAACAAGAGAGTTTAAATTCACTGGGATAAGTACCAGTTCTCAGGGCCAGGTTTGAATTTATGGAAGAGAGGCATGCAAAAGGATTCTTTGGCACCTTTAATAATATAAGGAGGCAGGTTATCAGGCCCGAGTGAGTTATTCGGCTTTAGTTTTTTAATAACATACATAACAGTATAATGTAATATTTGCCAGTGCCATGAGGCAGGCACTCTTACCACAGTTGAGCGTTTTTTATTTGGCTATATTTAGTTCCGGTGCGTCCGGTAAAAAGACAAAGGTAAAGTAGTCAGCAAAAGCCTGTCTAGCCCTCGGTCCCCATAAGGTTTCATTTTGGTATGTGAATATAGGTTTAAAGCCTCCTTTAGAGCGCAAGCTAGATATATAAGGCCAAAAATTTAATCTTTTAATCTCAACCCTACTGCTACTACCAATCTCTACTCTACAGGCTCAACTGATCTGTGCACTTCGCCTAATATATAATGTTCGCTTCACTTCAATCGGTCTATGATTAAAAAAGTTAGATCTATTTAAATGTTACGGGTGTAAATCTCAGTTTAAAGCATTTTTAGAAAGAAGTTGTTTTACACCGCTTTTAGTATAATAAACTGTACCAAATCGTTATGTATCTACGAAAGCCAAAGAACGATGCGTGTGTTATAGGTACCACCGGTCACTCGTTTAACTTTTGATCGCCGTCGTCATTGCCTAGCTTTGTAGAAAAAAAAATGTATACAATCCATATCCTTCTGATTATAACAAATTCAATTTGGGCAAACATTTCGCATCATAGTAGCTCTATGTACATACACACAAACACTTGTTTATATAAATTATTATCTTGTATATAATTTTCAATAAATACTTATTTTTCTTAATATACTACATTAATCTATTTGATTCGATACATTTATATCCATTTTTGCCTTAAAATGATATAATCAATACAAATAAATTTAATTGAAATGTCTGTTACAGTAAAATTAAAGCTTTTTAAGCACTAGAAGTGAAAGTATATTAGGTAGATTATTCAAAAACGCATATTTTTATTTTTGGTCCGTTTTTTTGATCCACATTGTCTTCGGGACGGCTGAACTGATTTCAACAAGGCGTTTTCCGATGAATAGTCTATGTTAGAAAGAATGATTATGACGAACAACACAAAAACAAAGGAGTGGACGTAGCTAAGTTAATATAAATTAAGAAATTAAATAAAGTGAAACCTACGGAATAGATTAAATTGCTGTAAAAATTGTATTCCAAAAACATGAATTTTTGGAACTCATTTTTATGGTGAAATAAATTTGTCGTCGATGAAGAATCTTTACAAGTGCCAATCTGTCACATTAAACATGTATGTATTACAAAGTACTAGCCGCTGTTAATTTAACTAATGCACCTCTGGAGGACCACCAGTACAATAATTTTCCAGTAAAAAAACCATTAAAAAAAACGTAAAGAAACATTAAATTATATAGTTATTATATTAATCTAAAATTTCTTATTTTTCTACAAAGTCAAATAAGTAAGATTACTAGTAGTAGCATCCCGTGTACATGATGTTAACTTAATTCAATAAAATAGTTAATTAAAATGAGGTATAATAAATGAATTTTGTTAAAATTTACAAGCTTATTTTGGACATATCATAAAGTAACATGTAAGTGGTCAATTAACATGTAACAATATAAACACCTAAAGCGTTTTATTCGAACTAGGGCGGGGAACGAAAAAGTGATGTTCGGTGTTTTGTAGAAAGTAAATTAGTATCGTGATGGATTTGCTTTTCGCATTTGATTGAAACAAAGCAAGCTAAACGCTCTTGAACCAATTAAGATGAGCGCGCTAGTGGACGCTATTTCCATGAATGTTGCTTCGTTTGACACTAAAATAGTGAGTACCAAAACTAAATATATAGATATAAGTACACATGAGCAATTTTTTTAAGCATGTGAGTTTGTATTTGTTTGAAAAATACAAGGCCCTCTCAACTTTAAGTGAATGCACTTGCTAGGTAATTGCAAAAATTCTCAACTTTACCAATTAGAGAAAAAATGCTTATGTCAATTTATAAAATATACGAAACGTGTAGTAGAATGAATCCGCCTACATTAAAGCGCGTACGCTAAGTGCCGTGCAAGCATGACGCGGTACAAAAAGCTATCAGAACTAATTGTGTGCCAACAAAAAGAGAATTTCGAAACACAGATTGCCGATAAGGGCCCATTATCGTAAACTTGGAGTGTTCCCAACTTTGTGCACACGGCCCTATATTTAACAAGTTCTAACGAGTTCCCTTTTTATTTTACTTTCGCGTGCAGGTATTTAGCGATTGCTTCGTGAATTTTTAGTTAATGTATGAAAACAAGTTGGTTACGGAAGCCCATGGGCTGAACTAGCATTTACCGATCTGCATGTTTGATAGTGTTTTAAATAAAACATCACATTTGGCGACCATCTGTACATTAATTAAATTAAGGTATTAATTAAGTATTTTTCCTGGAAAGTAAAACTAAAGCACACTTTTTACGTAAAATAAGGTGGCTGGTAAACCCATCGACATACTTTTCATATAAATAAAGTAAAAGTATACATAGTAACATGTTTGCTGTCGACTACGTCTTAGACTCCTGTTAGATATTAAATAGACTGTCTACAGATGGTCGCCAATGGTACACAATTCAATATCATATTGTTCATATGCCATTTTCCTATGAGCATATTATAAAAAAACCTTAATTCTCTGTAAAATGAGAAAGCCAGAATGTGTGTAGAGTCGAATTCTAACGAAAACTATTTATGTACATTGACATACTGTTTTACATTATTTGTTTATCTTTACATGACTCCGTATAGAATGATTTATATACTGGCAGTCTATATTTTCACTTATTATGATAAGAATACTGTTGCAGTTAGAAAGAGCAGCAGCGCTTATGCATCGTCCCATTAAAACAGTAACCACGCTCCTCTGTAAACATCTCGATGCACTTCAGTATCGTTACGCCATCAGTTTCCTGAATCCACTATCGAATTGGACTCGAAGAGCATTGTAAGGTTTTTGAGTACGGTTTGGCTGCTTGTGATAAGGTGTGCAATGAGCGTTGAAATCATAAGTTTCACATCATCTGAGCAATAAACAAACCTTCGGACAAACATGTTAGCCGTCTTATCATTCATCGTTTATCGTCTAAGAGGCCAGCGGTAATTATGTGAAATTGATGTTTAAATTTTGTGTAAATAATTTATCATTATGGTTTATTTAATGTTCAAGCTGCCGAACATTTAATTCATGATTGTGAAATCATTGACTTACATATTTACCTTAAAAATATAATTCTAATAGTAGTGAGAATTTTTTAACTTAGTCTGAACGTCAATTTTAAGAAGAGATATTGTTTACCATCTTATCTTATCAACTTGTGAAATTAAAATTCACTAAGTATTCAGTATAATAAATTTACTTACATTTAATGAAAATCAAATTTGAGATTCTAAAACCGGCTGCTTTCGTTCGTAGATTTATATCTCCGTGCTCCTACGCGTGTCTCCTGGGTGGTGCCAAAATAGAAACTACATCGAACATCAACGACATCCGACCCAAATTGGACCGCTGCTTGATGGAAAGGGTCCCTTTTGGGACCTGTCTGGCTAGCTACTTCCCCATAGGCCAAACTCTGCAGCTAATAGCGAATCGTCGTGTTTCGTGAATGCGCGAAGGGGCCAGTTACTGGTATTTTTCCCATCCCAATCGTTCTTGGCGTAACATACGCTGCCGCGCATTTGAGGTCTAGTTAGTCTTTTGGTTTACCTCATGCACCGATGAGCGCAAGACATTGAGAACATTGGACCATTCCTGGCAAAGCCTAGACATCGCCATAGCCTTTGACCAGGCCTGGCATAAAGCATTTCTCACGAAGCTTCCATCTTACGGTCTTCCCGAAAGATTATACATGTGGTCCATCTTGCTGTCTGAACAGCATGCCAAGGTCGTACTTGACGGCAACTTCGCAGGCATGAACCCGATCAATGCTAGTGAGCCCCATGGATTTATATAAATCTCCCACACTATTCATGCTTCATATTATTGACATGTCATAACACAGTAGTAGCATTCATTTCTATGCGGCTGACAGCACGGGAGATACATATTACACAGTCCTAATAAATTCATCCCGTACACTCGTGGAAGGAAGCAGAATCCAACTTCTATCTGAAATAAAGTACTTTCTAGAGCTGCTCTCCCAATGGGTTCGACTCAACCTTGTTAAAATTCAAGCCAACGAAGACGCAGGCTTGCTAGTTTACCACTTAAAAAGCTCCATCACTTTAGCATAACAGTTTCAGGATATTCAACTCTCCATTAAGATTTGTGAGCCTGGGAGTTACGACCTCGTGTGACGTGCACTAACGGGGTTATCTAAAGGAAAAAACGAAATAAGTTTCAAGTTAGCTGGACTCTCACAGGAAGTTCTGCTTGCGCCTCTTGGTAGGATCGCCGCAGTACCAGTTTACCCCATATGATTCCATATAAAAACTCACCATCCGAATCGTCAACGATCCAAGGATCACTAATCGGTTCGAGCATTTGATTTTGACTTTTCGTTAGACTAATTCATATAAAAATAAAAAATGTCTAGAATTTATTGTATATTTTCATAGTCACCCACAAATGGGTTGTTCTGTAATACCTACATTTAGGAGATGCAAGCTTGCGGCTGTTTCTTGTCTAAACAATGATAAATATAATATTTGGTAAATATTTTAATTTATTTAATATATGTTGGAGGAAATTACATCTGAAGTTATTAAAAAACAATTTTACAAATACCTGAAGAAGAGTAAAAATTAAAATCGGTAATGGAATTGAACCGACAACACGTTTGTTTTACTAAAAGGAAAAATAATACTTAAGAACGAACACAAACCAAACAAAATACTAAAACTTCTAACACAATAAAAAACATATATTATGATTAATATTAAATTTATTTATTTACATATTTGTTCTGTTCATTAATTCAGAGAACACTAGCTAGCAGCGATTCGATCTAAAAATTTAAATATCAAGAAAACATTCGTGTGCAACTGTAAAGTTAAAATAATGCTTTTTCAAGATGCATCCCGGAGTACATTTATTAAAAGACTGTATATTGTTTACGATTTCGCTGACAAAGCGCTGTCGAGCTGTGAAATGTTGAACGTGACTCGTTGAAGCTGACTCTGTAGTTTGTTGAAATATCTTATTCAACTTGCACTTGCACTTATTCAGTAGTACTATTAAGTTTTTAGAGGTAACTGAGTCATTAAAGACGGAATCCTTATTTTTTCTGTCCGTCCATATTTCAAAATCATTTTAATTGAATTTTAAAGGTGGAGAAGTATAGATCGACCGAGGAGGTACTACCGCCGCCCTCACAATCCACAGTAAAGCATTGCTTGTGTTTCGGTTGGAGAGGTGCTGTTGCCGGCTACACTTTGGTGTGAGTAGACCACCTTAGTTTTCAGGAGTAGCAACGTGACTACGTTCGAGCTCAAATTGGATTACGGTCGTGTTTGTTGATGTTTATGAGTTGCGACTACTTAACATCAAGTTTGCATGCTCGTTTGCTACTCTTCTCACAAAAAAAAATTAAGTCTACTATATCTACTATTACTATTACTATGTCTACTATATCTTGATGTTTATTTGATTTTGTACAATAACTAGAATTTTGTATATATATTATAAGAAGTAAATAAATTGAAAATAACTTATAGCCTCATATATATAATAAATAACTCAAATAATGGTCCAAATTATCTCAAGTAAGAATATTCGACAAGAAAATATCTTCATAATTATTTCTTATTTCAAATCTCTTTTTAAAATTCATTTAACAATGACCGAAAACAATGAATTAAGAAAAACTTTGTTAGTCACTTTTTCAAAACAATTCACATTTGCTAGACGTAACAATGGCATAATCGTTGCCACACAAATCCGAAGTCGGGGTTGGTATAAATTTACGATAAAGATCATAATATAAAATTAATCTTAAGAGCTAGAGCAATAAAATTTTAAATAGTTTATTGTACTACTTGTCCGTAGTCAAATAGTCTTTAACTCCGAAACTATTATTTGAACGATTCTAATCTTCATAATTTATAGTGACTTATACATGTTAACGAGGCTATAAATAATACTACTCTAGGGTCGAATCGGTAAGTCCGTTGACAATAAATATTCAATACATTTACACCAAAGGTTTTTTATACTCGTACATAATATACGACTTTTATTTTAATTGGACGTGTGTCACGCCTCATTACATATTTTTATTATGTAACCTGTAACCACAGATAGTTACTCTTGGATTTGTTAAACTTCTTTTTTATTAAATTGCCTTATTTGGTTACTCCCTGATGTGTTTTACCTGATTTTAATTGAAATAGACGTTATTTATTTGCGAGAGACCAGTACTAACAAAGGCCAACAAAACAAACTACTATTAAATGTATAATATTTGTACGCGCTCCTTAAATAACAAAGCCTTCAGACCGTTTTCACCAATGAAATGAATGAATACAACTTGAATTTAATATTTAAAATTCGTTTCCACTATGTAGAATCTCGATAACGGCCGGCATTCCACGAGGCGTTTTGTCTCTTATCATAACGATGTTCATTCTATCGTGGCTATTTTATCTTCAGATTTTCATAAAATCGTCATTAATAGATCTATCGAAATGCATTGTTACTGTGTAGTGGGACTGAGTTTTTAGTTTATATTTTAATGTGTAAATCATTTGGTCTACAAGTAAATTCAAATGAGACATTAGCTATTATTAATAGGCGTCCACACACTGGATGCGAACACTGGAACACTGGTCGTCTTTGGAGGAGGCCTGTGTCTTCCGCTGAGAGGAGTTCTTCCAATTATACAGTTACACCCCAAAGTAACTAGAAAAATAGAAAAACGAAAGAACATAAAATTAAAAAAAAAACAATATATATACTACTATGTATTATACTTCGACCCTCGTCCTCGAGATTGGTAACCTGAAATAATATTTTACTTCAAACAACTTGTAGTATCGCATAGGCACTACCACTCACTGCACTATTTTTCTGGAGTTTTTTTTTCTCTGTCCCACGAGTCATCTGTCACCTGGCAAACCCTATCATCATTCGCAATTACATATAGTGTGACTTTACGTATTTACGTACGTATATTACGTACACCGTTCACTGTGTCGTAGTGTAAATTAACTATTAAAATATAAAGTGATTGAAAACTTCCAAAAACGTCCACGACTTGGAAATGAAATAATATTCACACCAGCGAAGCAAAACATCGCACAGTACGCCGGATTTTTTTCAAAAGAGACAGCACAGCTACTAAGCAATTGCTTGATAAGTATTTTTACATTTTTAACCTAAATATCTTTACCTTGTAATGATTAATTCAATTCGAGCATGTCATCGGACGAGGCAGTCCGACCGCTTGGATCAATTATCGGACTAAACTTTGTCAGTTAATATGAGATGGTTCACATACCTATGCACAATACAAAATGTTTTCGAGCAGATCATCGGACTGTTTCACAACAAACTAAGCTACTGGAATCGTTCAATTCTATGGGATTGTTACATACCAGTTTCCAAATGCGCAACAATGGATTGTATGGAACATAACAGGTATATGTGATAACCATGTAAAATAGTGTTGATGCGTTATATGTCTCACAACACACTAACCTACTAGTATCGTGCAATTCTATGGGATTGTACACACCTGAATACATTTGACCAATAATGGTTTATATGAAACATGAATGTGATAAACTTCAAACAAGGTGCTGATGCATTTATATACCATTTTATATGACAAATTTGAATAGGTCATTCACTTAATATTGCAAGATGATTTCTTACCAACAATCCCAGTTATATTGTTGGTGGTCCTAATGGAGCACTTGAAAAGAGATATCGGACATATTTTGTGATGATCCATCAACCTCTACAGAACATGAGAAGGACATCAACCGGGGACCATGATTTATGAAACCTCATATATTGCTATATATTGCTATAGAATTAAGCATTTCAATACTCAAAAATAAATCGAAGACAGTTTAACTAAGACTAAGATAGTTAACAAATACAAGACCAGGAGGAAACGCAAAAACTGCTAGGTTGGACTATCTGCTGCTTAGGTACTATGCAACAAATGTTGAGAGACCAAAGTGGGAAATACAAAGATGTTTAACCACCTAATGGCTACTAGCTGCACATTATGTGATATATATAAATATATATATGTTCAACTTATAAAAATTTTAAAACACTGAAATAGACACATATTATTGATCTTCTGGGGAAATATTCATAGAAAAACTGCAAATAAAGGTTCCAAGTTGGTTGGAAACACAAAAGCCTCCTTGAACTTCGTTTGGGTTGTTCACGAAGCAATCTACTTCAATCACAAAATCTGTAAACTTGAATTAGGAAGCTACAGTGTCAGTGATAATTTGTTTCATATAATTATGATATAACTTTACTTAGGTAAGTTTGTTTAATTACTAATTATACTACTATACTTTATATGCTACTACTAAAATCAAAGTAATAATTTTGTATGTACATTCTTTCTACACTGTTAATGTCCGTAAATAACACCCCCCACTCCGCCTACCACGTAGCTCGGCCGAGCGTTCGCTTAACATGTTACTTGTTACTTTACGTTACTTTATTACTAGTTACTAATATTATAAATGCGAAAGTTTGTGAGTATGGATGTACGTTTGTTACTCTTTCACGAAAAATCTACTGGACGGATTTGGATGAAACTTCACAGTAATATAGGTTATACATCGGAATAATATACAGGCTACAATTTGTAATGATTTCATGTAATTTTGGTTGTAATATAACGATACATGTCATTTAAGTCGGAAAAAATGTGGCCTCTGAGAGCTATCTTGACGTACATTGTCCAAATTATTGGAGTTACACAAAGATAATGTTTTATTATTATTATGTTTTTATTGTGAAAGAGTAAGAAACGGGCATGCAGGCCACCTGATGTTAAGTGGTCACTGCAGCCCATGGACAA
>DWON01006604.1:0-13720 GCA_018251015.1 Phocides pigmalion okeechobee
TATATTTGGTTAAAACTATTCAGTATCGCTTCTGAAGCCCGAAGCGCCCCCTATATTTCTATATATGCTTTGTTCTGAGAATATTCCTATAAATATAATAATAATTATATATGTACGGTTTATTAAACACTGTATGTGCACTTTCGTCCCCTCCATATCTCTTTTTATTTTTTTAACCAAAGGTTGTCTGGAAGAGATCTCTAACAGCGATAAGACCGCCTTTTGTTTACACTTCTGTATTTTGTTGTTATTACCTTTGTGTATTTTCTCTCTTGGTATATACAATAGAGCATATTTGTAATGTATTGTGTAGATGTCGTCCTACACAACAAGGAAAAGGAAATATTTTGTATTGTAATTTTTTTGCTTACATTTCGAGCATCATTTTTATATTTTCCTATACAATCCTGACACCAAATCCGTGTTGAATGACACAATCAAATCCGTACGCGTTATTCCAGTCGTAATTGAATATTTTTATTTATTTTGTTTTCCGTAACAAAAATCGGGTGGTAACAGAAATTAAATGCCATTGTTCGTTATATAAAACTGAATGGTCAGTATGCTTTTCGTTTGAATAGATTTTAAAAGGTGGATGGGATTTATATTACTATTGAAAAATCTAGTATAGAATAACGTTTTCTGTTGACTATTTATGTTACATGTAAAAGGGACAATATAAATATAGGTAGTTGGCAATAGCTATGCCAGCATGTAATCTTTTTGGTAAATCGAAATCTAAACTGAATTTGTCTACTTTTTATAAAATCTTTTATTTGTTTTACCATCTACTTTTTATACTATTAATACTGTTTTCTAAATTCTTAATTTTGCATAATAACAAAGTTTTATATTAAGATTCAAAATATATTATCGACCAGCAGTCACATACGTCACGAGCGGTCACCGAAGTCATTAGCAGTCCCCAGAAGGTTTTTTTATGTTTTAGACAGGTATGGTGTTCGATTTTTCGGTCAGGTATTTTAAAGGAAACATTTAGATTTCTAATTTAACCATCTTATTTTTAGTAATCGCTGTGATCCCTGGACATCTTTACAACATTAATATTATTTATTTATTAAAAATAGAAGGTTACGATACATTAAGTAGCTAAATTATACACTGCCAGATTACATAATTATAATCTTAATTTATAAGAATATTTATGTTGTACATACCCATTTAGAATATTTGTCTACACATTATAACATGAGCCGTCATGGTGAAACAGATTGAAGAGAGTAACAACTGATGCAGTAATTTCATTTAAGTGAAATTTAAAAAATTCTAAAATACTTACCAGATTTAGACACTCTGTACCGAAGACCGCGTCCGCCCTTTGGATGGCTCCTGTTATACGTTCCAAATTCGCCATAGTTGTTATTAACTCTGCTGTAGTCCGCTAGATGACGGTTTCCATCCAGATGGTTGGGTAGAGATCTGTTCCAGCCCATAACATCGCCCACGACCGATCCGCAAACAGACGATTCTGTTTGACTCTTCGCGTCGCCATTGCAGAGGTCGCCACTGGAGCGCGCGCGCCTACCCTTGAGACCCTTAGCCGAGTGCTGGCTGATGTTTGAGCCCATGTTGAGGCGGGACCTCAAGTGGGCCCCGCCGCCCGCATCGCGCCACTCGTCGGCAGACCCACTGTCCCTATCACGCCTACAACCGTTTTGACCTGCAACAATGGGAAAGGTCATGTTATGAACGATGAATCAAAATTAAAAGGTTAAAAGATCGCAGTAGCACAGTTCGACCAGGGAGATACCACTATAACCTCACTATTTCATGTAAATCAATTTTCGTCTTTTGGTTGGAAATGTGCGGGTGCCAGTAAACTTAAAACTCTGGTATTCATTTTAGTCCTCACGAATAGCATCGTATTAACTCTACGCGAGATACGAACCATCCCTCTTGTCACCAGCAACTTTAATCAAACATAGATCAAATATCTATCATATCAATATATTTAAACTGTTTTAGCCGAGCAGTTCCGACCTTTTATACAAAGTCTAAGATTTTAATCTACTGCCTATATTGAAGACAAAAACATTTATATAGTCCTTTACTTAAAATCGTAGACTTCTTAGAAAAATAACCTACATTAACTTCTACGTGGAAAAGTAACCTGTTAACATAATCATAAATATCTATTTGGATAAATAGATATTTATGATTTTGTTCGAACAGCTTAGTTTGTTATGTGTAATATAGTAATGTCACTTCAGCAAGTACAATTCATTTATAGGCATTTTCCTATCCTCGTAAATATTTTTATCATATTGGCCCAATAACATTTGTTTATGTCCTTTATTTTAAACAATCAACATTAAAATATGTTAAATGTGATTTTTAATCAGCAAAGTGAAATCTAGACGTCTGGATCTAAACAAAAAGAAAGCTAATGTTTGTATAATGCTTCCCGAACAGCATTTGAATTTCAAATTTGACTGTCGTATAAATTGTCGTTTCATTAACTGTCATTTCGCAATATTGTATCCGGCATAGAAACATGCAGTCATTAATTATATAAATTAACTAGCTTATTCCCGCGGCTTTGAGCAGAGATCAATATTACGTTTCCATATATCATGTAGATCTTTTGTCTTTATGTATATGATATAAATGTAAGATTAAGGTGATTTTTTAATGAAATGGGAAAACGAAAATGAAGATGAAGATCTTTTATAAATCATATGAACTTTCATCTTCTATTTTACCCTCTTAGGGATGCAATTTACTAAATCGGCTGCAAATAGGATTTCAGTCGTGTTTGTGATTATACATGAATGTCTACGGCCTGCGTCTACTTACCATCAAGTGGTTGCATGTTCGTTGTTTTTTATTGCGAGAAGAGCCATTCTTTTCTCATAAAAAAGATCACCAAGGGGTTTTTAATAGATAGAAATCTCGATAGGAACGGCCCACACGATATCTATACCTTTTTTTCATAAAGAAATGCGGTGCGTTACGGGACAGTTTTAAAACACAGGTAAAGCATGGTACATCTTTTAGTTGTAAGTATTCTTAACAAAATTTGCAAATAGACAATCAGATTGTCTATTGATGTTGGAAACGATTTAAAAGGCGGTTTGTATTACTCTATCGAACTGCAAAGCATTTAAGAATAACGTAAGTTGATTTTTTATCAGTCATTTTTCGTTTATTGCCATTTTATGCAAGGACACGTAAACTGGACTAGGGAACAATAGGTAATTAAATTAATAGACAAAGATTAATTTGCAAAATGTATTTTATTTTTCTACGACGTGATTCTTATTGTGACTTAGTAAAAAATATAAAATTCATAATAATAGTACGTTATTATTTTAGTCTTACTATAACTAGAGAACATTAAGACAACTAAATTACGCTATTAAACACTATGTCTCCCAAATAATTCCAAGTCATTCTCAACTTACAAGACTTACATACATCGCCCCTTACGACCAGACCCCTACTATAATATAAACATAATCCACCGTAAAACATTACTTGTGTTTTAGTTGGAGAGGTGCGGTTGCCGGCTACACTTTGAAGCGAGGCTACCATCTTATTCCTCAGGAGTAGCAATGCATCTACGTTCTAGCGAAGATAGGATTTCGGTCGTGTTTGTGGTACTATTGAACATCAGGTGGTTTGCATGCTCGTTTGCTGCTCTTCTCATATAAAAAAGCAAAGTAGCAATATTTAATTTGAGACACACTTCTTAAAATCACTATAATCTATAATTATTTTTAAAATCCCATACGATATAACGCGATAATACATATCTACAACGAGACCAGAATAGCACTCTGGGTATAAAATTTGCAGTAGATTAAAACAGCGCTTTTTGCGTTCAAGATAATAAAAAATTTTAACATCTATTTACTTTTCCAATTCACTCCGTAATATTATACCAAAATAATGAAGTTATTCATATTTTTAATATCAGTATAGTTTGTCCTATATACCTACTAAGCTGGAAAATGCTGGGGCTTTAGTGATTCTCCAAGGTAAAATGCACTTCACGTCATTAAGACTGCTACGTCATTGAATAGAGTGGTACGTCTAATTAAAACGCCGCTAAGTCTTTGAAATGCTAAGTTGGTTTGAGTTCTATGGGATTAAAATCTCATTTAAATCATTAACCTAAAATGTCGTAAGTATTTATTGCCATCAAGAAATCAAACTCAAAATATGTATATTAAACAAAACTAAAAGTAATAAAAGAAATCTAAAAGTAAAGAAACTGTTCGTTACATACATTCAAGTCGACTGTTTTGCTTATATCATGTAAGTAGCTATTAACCATTTTTTTCGATCTTATAGCGAATATGCAAACTGTGGAATCAAATTTATTTTGGAATAAAAAAATAATGAAAAAACCAAAACCACGAAAAGAAATTTCCATTTGATGATACAGGAACGAATACGAAATTTTAAATCAATCAAGTTAGTCAAACTTTCTCATATTCCTTTAACTAGAAAAGAGCTGATTATTTTTAAATAGCTGGGATAACAAAAAGGACCTGAACAAATCAATTCATTCGTTTGAAATCTATGAATATCATAAAGAGGCACACAGACAGATACTTCAAACTTGTAATGCCCCTCTTTTTGTAGATACAAAAAAGAGGGGCAACATTTTTCCGATTTTAAAAACAGAGATGTTGACGCACTAACAATAATTCTGGTATTATAAATATATATAAGAAATTTCCTTAATCATAAGTTGGTACGTATGGAACATCAAAAGGGGTAAATATTTATTTCATTGATAGATATTTAATAATTTATATTTCATAAAGACAAACATATTGCAAGCAATATGAATTGGGTCTATTGTCGTGCAGTACATCCAGTGCATAGCTATTGTTCCGTGTTATTGTCGTATTGTTATTGCAATATTGCCCACTTTCCTAACATCACTTCGGTTCTCACACATCGCTCATAACAGAAAGTACGACATAGCAACATTTATCTCGGAAACAAGAACAAAAACAACGAAATAACAATTTATTGTATCGAAACTCGTCGATGAACGGAGATCATCCTTCATAGCGATCGCAGATAGATATTTTGTGATATATTATGTTCGTTAGTTCTGGAACAAATTTATATAATACTTGCGTTATCCTGCAGCTTTTCCCGTGAAATATGGCTTTAGCTGCCAGCTATAAACTGCACAGCAATAAGATATTTTAAAAATATCGCTTAAAATATCATTAATTATTTATGACCATTTCTCAGTTCCAATATAATTAATACAGCGAGATAATACATAGGATAATAACACCAGAGCCATAAAAAGTTTGTTTGTTTGTTGTACAAAATTTGAAGATTAAATCAGTTGTCTTCGCGTGAAAGTAACATTAAAAACAGATACCTTTTGCTTATATATTAGTGAGAATATGTAAAAAAAGATTATATATTAACATATTCAAATTATTTATTGATTTTCTCAATATTACATGATGTATTCAATAGTAGGTACCGATTCCTTAATAGGATTTTAAACGGATTTCGACTTATAAATTAATAATTAAAAACAAATTAAAACAATATCTCCAAATAACTTAACAGATTTTCTCGAAGCATAGCTAAATACACACTCAATCAATAAAACAAAACCTAAATAAAAATTGGTACATCCGTTAAGGAGCTATTAAGCCACAGATAGACACACGTAAACATAACACCCCAGTATTCCGTCGAGTATTAAATGAAGTAAGTGAAACAAAAATCACAAAGTGTAAACTGCGATCATTTTTCAAAGACAAGGTGTCTGTAGCTAATGAAGCGAGGCGATGTCCTCTTCGTCATGCAACAAAGATGACCTTGCTATTATGTTGGGCCTTTGTTTAACTCGGTCTCAGTGTTCGGATATCAATAACATTCATTTTCCTTACTTTTACACAAATAACAAACAAATTTAACATTCCATTTTCTTGCGAGTTTGAGGAAGAATTTCAAGATTTTGAAGCCACAAAAATGGCAAATCGTACGCAGGAATTTTTGGGAATGTATACGCTTTCTGCGAGCGCAAATATAAAGCACTTTGATATTTCAATATCTAACTATCTATCTATGTAAGGTATGCAAGCTATATCAAAATGAACGTAAGCAAACGTGTTTAAAATGTTGCCTATGTTTTTTTTTTGAAATGGTGCTTAATAAACAATTTTATTTTAAATAACATATTTTTTTGTGAGAAGACTAGCAAACGAGCACGAAAACCACCCGATTTTAAGTAGTCGCAGCCCATAGTAGTACTCCTGAGGACTGAGATGGTCGCCTCACTTCAATGTGTATCCGGCAACCGCACCTCTCCAACCGAAACACAAGTAATGCTTTACGGCGGATTATGATGGCGGAACTCTGGTTCTCCCACCTATAAAAACACATAAAAACTCACACCCATCCTACATAAATATCACTACATTTGATAATAAATTACAACAGTCAAAAAGCAGTTTGTTTTGATTAACGTGCAATTTTTGGGTATGAACCAAACTGACGTTGGAAACCGACCTTCCCGATTTAGGTCGCAATGAAATCTCACGAAGACAATTAAGAGCCGACACAAATGAGTCGGCCGCAGAGCGTCTGCCTTTAAGTTTATTACGTCATAACCGTTTCTTTCTATTGCCAATGTCATGGTATTCGTCTGAAGCTACGTAACTCGAAATGGTGGTTAGAATGCCAAATTTAAATAACAATTTAAGCCGAAATAATTGTTACTGGATTGTACAACTGTGGAAATACTTCTTTTTTTCAAAGAATAATCGTAAAGAATAAACCTTAAGGTTAAGAAAAAGAAAAAAAGCGTGGCAACTCTGCATTGCGTACCTACGGAGTCGTAAGGAATAATTACGACAATCTTTTGAGATCACATCTCAACATACATTTATGCATCATACATTGAATATGCGGGTGTTAATGAGGGTGAACATAAATATAACTATCTTTAAATCTGTGTTAAGTGACATATTCATAGGTTCAAGATTTCTTTGAGGTTATTTTAGTTTGGAGGTTGTCTGACTAACTAACTTCAGTCATACCAAATAGTAATAGTAAGTAACAGATGTACACAACTTAGTATGATTATCGTATATAAATTTCAAAATAAATACAATACAAAAATGTAATTAAATAAATATAAGATACTTTCCGAAAACATTTCCTGGGGAAATAAAACTAAGCAATTCGAAGTTTCCGAATTGAGTTTCAATTAAGAAGACGCTTAATACCGAAAAGGGTTGAAAGCATTCTCTGAAATCCACATCTTGGCAGAGCCTCGCGAGCTCACTTTCGTTTAATGGAAATCGTAAAGTAAATCCAGTCGAAGGATTCGAACGGTATTATAGGAATTTCTAAGGTGCCTACGTCTTTTATAGTTCGATCTTCTTAGCTGTGAATGCAAGAATTGAATCGAGTCTCAAGTATTATTAAGAGATCAACTATTATAGTATTTGACAGATAGGACCTTATACTTCGACCAGAAGGGTAGCACCATCCCCTAATACTCCGCTGTGACGCAACACTTATCTAGTTTAGGTTTTGTTCTTGTCCTAATGTAAATATGCTACCGTTATCTATTTTAAAGGTTCCGGATATAAAGAGTTATCTGAATACTAAGCGATGTCTGCCTGTCGATTTTTCTGCGGATTTTTTAAATATTGTGTACCATGAAGACGGGGAAAATCAAAAACAATCCTCTATCAAGGTTCCGTAAGGTGCTTAAGACTATCATATCATTCTCGGATTCTTGGACCTTCACAAAATTGTCTGCTGTTGCAATAAATATTCCTAGAAGTAAATAAATAAGGGTGGGCGCCATAATAGGGAGTTGTTTTTGTTTTATAACTTTGTAGTTGAAGGCACCAAAGCCCGAGTCGAATTCGTGATTCCCAAGTGTTTATGACTATTTTTTTTTTCATTCTAAACAAGAAAAAATCTATAAATATTATTAAATGACATATAAAAACGATAATAAACTTTCGAAAGCAAGATATAATCAACAGAACAATCATCGAAGATGGCCATAAAAAATTGCTAAACGCGTGATCATTTGATCAGTAACGGCGCCTGTAACATAGCGACGTGTGTCGTATTTAAACGGTTCCATTCTAGAGGTAGAAATCCTGGTAGTAACGGGATATGATTCGTTTCGCATTTCTAGCATACCTTGATTGGTTCCGAATCGCGTGATAGAGATCTCTGATTCGCCACGCAAACGATTATGCAGTCAGATTCAAAAGTATTGTTTAGCAATTACGCTATAGTTACGGCCGAGAAGTCGAACACGCAAATCGAAACACGATACGTTCTTGTTTTATTTTTCATGGCGTATTGTGAGACCAATGCTGCTAAGAAATTTACTATTTGATGCAGAATTTTATAGAGGTATTTCTTGTGGCATTGTCGAGCAAAGTTCAATACAGACTTTTTGTAGTTTCGTTTTTTGCTTTGATTTAATGCTATATTATATGACTTTGAAACGGTTAATTAACGTGGGAATGTTTGTGATATTTGTTATATATGTATGTATTGTTCAACGTGCTTGTTTATACTATTCATCATCAAAAAACTTACTTTTGTTTTATTTAGTAAATTCTATATTGCAAGCTTGCTATTAGATTTGGCTCGTCGGTAGAAAACCACTACCTATTTTAGTATTTTTTGTAAAACTATTTGATTTCTTTCAAATTTAAAAAAAATCTAATTTGTTATAATTTTTAATGGTGATTCAAATGGACATGGACGAAATAATTCCAGGACGTCCTAATGTTCTCATTACTGCTCTTACCCAACGGTTAAGTCAGTTTTGTAATGAGGGGGAGAATTGGTATAAATGATAATTGGGTTCTCGACGGTTGAAATGGATATGATTGCAACTAACTTGAACGTGAGTGATTTTTGCTTAACATTTGTCTAGTAAAAAAAATATTACTGCTTATTTCACTAATATTTTAGCAGGATACAGATGTGCATCTCTTACTGCCTTGGATGAGAAATAAAATTCATGTATGTCAGCTTTCTTTACAATAATTTTATGAAGTTATATGTAAGTGAATAAAGAGATAATGAACCCACGTATTATGACATAAAGCTATTCACAACTGAGGACTCTTGTGTAGAACGGCAAGAAATGTGCTGTATGTTATGTCGCTACACGTAATAATATAAAGTAAGTGTGTATAATATTATAAAGTATGAGCTTTTTAATGAAAATATAGATTTAAACGTTTTGCGATGGGCTTGAGCTTAAAGTCTCAAAACAGCCCATAATTATTTCTAATGACTAATAATTTCATTTAACCCAATAAATTTTATAAATCTTCGCATACTAGTAGTCTTTATTATTATATTAGAATAAAGATTTATTTTTAAATCTTTTCTATAACTTGAATACGACTAGTTAAAAAGTAAATCTGTAATTCTCAGAATTATTTCTTTGGTTATAAAAAATGCTAGTCATTCGCGCAGACGGAGTAATTGCAAAACCATTTTAGCAAACGTACGACGACAACAACGACGTAGATATTCATAGAAACAGAATGAAACTGAACACAGAACGTTTGTTTTGGTCGGATACAATTTCTACGCTCCATGATTGATCTACGAACCCCCTGTCCTACAACTGCGCCCCTTAATGCAAACAGGTTTCGATCGTTTTGTATGCAGCCTGTACAATGTCTGAATTCAAAGGTTCTTAGTATTCAGTGTTTAGTATTTGTAACACGTATAAAAACATTAAACAGAGTCGACCTCCATATGTTCTCTTATGGAAACTATAAAAAAAACAGTAACTATCTACTGAATACTAGTCACAAATCACGAATTTGAGTGAACACATCGGACCATGAACAGAAATAGTTTTGTTTGATGTTTCAATTGTTCTCCAAAGGACAAATTGTGGGTAATTGTAAGTAAGTTTACTTTTTTAAAACAGGTTTATGTCTTATATTTTGGGTATTTGTTCCTATGGATAATTTTTGTTCACCCTATGACTATTGGCGGCGATAGTTTTTTAAAAGTGGACCACAAAACGCAGCTAAGCTCGGCTACTGCCATCTATATTAAAAAATGTAAGTTACTACAACGGTGACAACCTATAGACAATCTACCTAAAAGGTAGAATATGATCACACCGTATGTTTAGTGATTTTATGCATATAAGTTTTTACACGTTATTGTAGAGTTGGTGGAGAATATTGCAGAGAATAACGAGACGAGCAAATACCTCCTGTAATGTTTTCCTTCAAGCTAAAAGCAAGAAAAATATTGTATAATCAAAAAATCTGTGTAAATTAGTCTTTCAGAGAGACTGAATATAATTTAACTAAACTATCGCTACCTATTTTTGTTAAAGATTCATTGAATCAAACACTCTTCAGCCCGCGTCCCAATCTGTAAATAAAAATAACGGTCAACACTCCTGTTGGAGACGCGGTTCAAGTTTTAGATGATAAATACTGCACACTATATGGCGTCCGGGGAAATAAGATCTGTAAGCATTTGGGACTTGACCGGTTTGTAAAGATTTTTAAACAAAGTTCATTCCACAGTACGATTATTTTCGTTTTCATTTCGTTCATTTTTACAACTTTTTTACGGAATTCTATTGAGTCATGCATCAGCCCTTAGATCTTATATTTCAGTCTTTTATATACCTAACATAGGATTTCCATAAAAAACTTTTTGACAAAACATTTTAATTTTATCTAACTTCAAATTGCTTTAATTTTTTATTAAGTAGATTGATTTTAATAAAATAACTACATATGTTATCTCAAAGTATCAACAAAATATATTTATAATTACTTAAAATAAATTTAGCCGTTTTGGTTTAAAACGACTTTAAACACATTGACCACTCATACGAATAATTATCGATGTAGATAATCATAGCACTTATATTACATTACATACATTACATTACAAAGTTACTTAAATAAACAGACACTCCAATTATTAATATAGATTTTATTTATAAAGATGGCGCGTCAGTCTTTATATTCGTATTGGCGATCGGGTAACCCTACAGAGGGGTAAGACCGAGGAGCGAGCGACATACTCGAGGATCGGCTCGCTTCGTGGTAGGTATTTATAGCGGCACTGGAATGCGTCGCCCACCTACCCGTCAATATCACCACTGTCAAGTTCATTATTCACTGATGGCCAAAACCAAGTGTATGACAAACAAGAATATATACACGTTTACGATTTTAACACTTTTCCTGCGGCATACAATACTGCTGAAATAGCTCCAGTTTAGTGCCGGCTTTCGTAACGCTGACACGATCTAATATATGAGGATCGCAGAATTCACACATTTTACCATATAACGGGTACTCACGATTAACGCTTTTTAAATGCCGGTTCGAGATATCGGCAATTAAAAACGCTTTGATCGTAAGTACCCGTTATACCGTAAAATGAATAAATACCTGTTATTTAAATTTGGTATCAATAACATATAACGAAAGAAGAAAGTAAATACATTGATTAGATTTTTTTCGAAAAGTCCTTACTTCGACGGAGATTCCATTGGTGGGGTACTTCATATTTTTCTAGAAACCCGCACTCGTTAAAAAAACCAAGTGGAGATATTTGGAATAAATTATTTCTCATGCAGCAATACTGAAATACTAACAAAACTTTGATAAACACAGATATATAACTATTCTATATTATATTACTGCTAAACTCACTATTTTGCATACACAATGAAAGGAATGAAAATTATCAATAAATCCAGTCAGATTCCAATTTTGAATATCTGTAACTTCTATTCATATTATCATGCCATACGTCTATTTTTACGTTCGTTAGTTATTTTTGTTAAACTACGCAATAGAAACATATATCACTACGCAATCCGCTATACAGTGTAACAAACTGTATCCTAGTTTTAATCCTGTTGCCTCAGTTTAAAGGCTACTATAATTAAAATACTAACATTGCATTCAAATGGATCCAATGGCTTTGGAGACTCAAATATATGTATTTATCATATGCGGATTGGATTTACACTTTATTAGGGTATGCATTAACCATATATTAAAAAATTGTCCCAGAAATAACTATCATTATTATACAGTTACCAAATGCACTTTTTTCTAATTGTATAACTATTTGTTGTTGCCGTACGAAGGCACCCCAAATCAAATAAGAACCACATGACCGATAGAAATGCAAATTATATCATTTTGTAATCTTCGTCTGATGCAACGACTAAAGTAGTTTTTTTTTATTTTTTTTATGCTGTGTCGATTGGATTGCGTAGATATTTTCGTTGTATTTCCCGCGGACGAAGGTACATCTAGTGGCTAGATATAGTAAGGAATGATCTTAACTACATAGTTGCTTGGACATTCTCATCTTCCCAGCACTTCTCTCGTTGTATCGTTTAAATGAGCGCATTGAAGCGATGTACTGCGCTGTCTAGCTTAAAATACGAACCACTTTTCACCCGTAAATAGCACAGTAGACAAAAACAAACACAATTAAGGCTTAAGTACTGGTATTAAAACGAGGAACAGTGTGAATCAAAAGTTTAAAGACACGTTAAATCTTACAGCTGCAAAGTTGGAACGGTGTAAAATTCAACTTAACGGTTCAGCAGGACAAAGTTTTTATTTTATTGCGTAATCTGCGCCATGGATCGCGCGAGCCGGCGTTTCGTTATGAAATATATCGTAGTGTTTATTGAAGAAAATTCGATTAGGAGCGAAAAATGAAATCGTAACTCTGAACTCCTTGTGTTGGCATTTCATTAGGAAATATATTAAAGAAATTGTATCGTGTTTTTAGAGGAAAATTAACTTGAAAATGGGAAATTAAATTATCGTAACTCGATATTGAATTTATCGATGGGTTTTGTCTAAGATTCATAATGTACGTTAAATCTGTACTATTTTATAAAAGTGAATGGTGAAAAGTGAAACGAACACGTTTCTGTATATTTTAATGCAGAAACTACTGATTAGATCTACCTTAAGTTTTATATACCTCTTGTCTCCTTATAGGCCACGCATTATTATTTAGCGTAAAACATATCGTGCATGGAACTATGTAATTAATAAAATAATATATCTACGTAAAATACGGTCGTTTTAATGAACATTTGGCAAATTGTGTTTTTCTATACAATTTATAGCAGGTGTCTAAGCATAAATGTCGCGAAGAAAGCTGCAGGTTAATGGAAGTTAAGCATAAACATGTTCAAAAGGCTACGTAAAATAATAAACCTAGTCAAAATATTGCCCTATCACTTTGTGTAACTAATGCCAGGTATTGGCTACATACTAGAATACAAGGACAATATAATTTATTTATCGATGGTACCATTTTAACCATCTTTTACAAAGACATTCGCGAAGGCGCAATCATATCTTAAGTCTCACTGATACTGTGTTGATGTTGATTTAAAACTGTAATAAAACTACTACTTAACCTGATCATTTAATTTTTACTCAAAATGGGAAATAGGTTTGTTTAACTCAATCAGCAAAGTCGATCCTTAAAGAAAAAATGTTAGTGTACTTTGTGAATAGCGGTCAAGGTTCTAATTAAAAAATAATTATAAAAAAGTAATTTAAATTTCATTAAACAATAATTATATATCAAACATTGCGGCGAAAATATTAGTGTCTCTAGTATAGCGACGCAGGTTGTCAATGAAAAAAAAACAACTTTTTTAAAAAACATATTTTAAATGTCAAAA
>DWON01006605.1:0-13718 GCA_018251015.1 Phocides pigmalion okeechobee
AGCAGATTGTTAAAGAGCATTCGAGATACAAGTAGGGGGTAGGACGTTACTCTGTCCGTTAAATATACTAAGTGTGTTTAAAAATTATCTCTACGTTTCATTGTGCAAAACCCCACGACTGTAACATTTATTTATCTTTACGAACTCCTACATTACTGTATTCCGATCTGAAGGGTGTGATTAGCATTGATCAGGTACCTGTAACCTATGAAGACTGTTGGATTGTTATCCAGTCTTCATAGCTTACGGTCTACTAAAAACCTGAATCCCCAAACTAAATTAAATTTACAGTCGTTTAAAAAAATGCAATGTAAAGAAGTGTACAATGAAATGAATGATTACTTAAATGACGGGACAGATACCACGTAAAGTCTGTAAGAGATCAATTAATTTAAGTGATCAATTGTGTATATCATTTTCTTAAAAAATACGTGTGCTTCTGAAGTTTATCTTTCCATAACCTTACAACTCAAATTTATTGATAACCAAAAACAATTCTGTAAATTGTGTAAAATGTAACTACATTTAATTTGCTTCGTCATAAACATGTATTATTGATCTCGTTAAGGAAAACGTACAACAATAAGATCAAGCCAATCGATTAAGAACCAAATAGTGTTCCAATTATTAGACCAACGTCTCGGGCCGCTGAGTGAATACAAATGATTTAGAATGTATGCACTGCGCGCATGTCCCGTAGACGGCTTGGCGACGTGACTCATACTCTAAAGCTATGTTTGCACTGGACACATGTCGTGTGTCATGTTGTGGGTCCGTCAGAATTAATAGCACGAATACGAGCACCTTGTGATAAGGTATTGACGGTCTTATTTGAGATACAATAGAAGAAATAAATTCCCACTGATAGTGGTAGAGTTATTGTTTCACCGGGGAGATACTATCGCAGCTCTTTTTATCTGCCGTGATGTCTTATCTGTCTTAATAAGGTGCGGTTGCCAGCTACACTTACTAGCAAAGCGACTGTCTTAGTCCTCAGAAATAGACGAACACATCTACATATATTATGATCTTTAATCTTGTTCGAATATGGACATAAATGTCTATGAACTATAGTGACCACGAAACATCAAGCGGCCTGCATACTTTTCTAACATAAAAAATAATAATAATTTGCAAACATCTACGCTAAAATTAATGTCCAGGAATATATTCAATACATAAGTGAATTTAATGAATCAATATTCATCAATATGGAACTTATCGAATTATTGTTTTCTGATCTAAACATCCTGGATGCTAATCAATGCAAGACGCGTGCTCCTCCGGTATTACGTGACTAGCGTCTTCCTGGAAGCCCTGAATCATTAGGGAGAATGTAGAGGAGAAATTTCTAATACCCTCACCGACAAAATGTTGCTTGATTAGAAATCAATAAACTCAATAAAAGAAACAGTTTCTATAATGAAAACGTAAACTAACGTAAACTTTAACGTGTATTTGTAATTCCATAACAACGTCATCATAGAGCAAGGAAATATTTGAAAAACTTTAAAGGAAATATTGGAAATATTTGCAATAAAATTACAAATATACCATTTTTTGCGATTCCTTAATCACATAAAGTAATCAATAATACCATACCATAGATACCATTTTATAAGACTTGTTTATTTCATATAATCAATAGATATATTCAATTAGGTCAACGTGGACTTAGAAATCCATCAAGCCATCGGAGTGTAAGCGAGGGCTTAACTAATTAACGAAAAAGCAAAACCTTATTAGTCGATATCAATCGCAAAGGATTTTTCAACTAAATCCTGGTACAGAAAACTATGCCTAGATCTTAAATGCACTAGCTCTTTAAAAATAGCACTTACCCGTCTGCCCGTACGCGAAGATGCAGGCGTTGTAGCCGTCGAAGGCATTGTCCAAAATATCTCGACCGAGGCATTCGAACACGGTCTTCTGCGACGCGAAGTTGGGCAATGTGGACTCGAGCGAGTAGAAGCAGTGGTCGAACGCGAAGGTCTTTGGTTGCTTTCTGTAATAGAAAATTATTTGTTAGCTTTGTATATTTAAGCACACGTGTGGCACAGTGGTAACCTGTCTGAAACGGAGAGAGTTTTGGGTTCAATTCATATCCAGGTAGGTATTGTATATATATATGATCCCTTATTTATAATTGTAGATTTTATGCCCACAACAATAACCATACCGGTTTAAAACTCAGAGGATTCCGGGTTGGATTCCTGACCAGGCAAATAACTGAATGATGAATTTAGATTTCGGAACTGAGTATAGCTGTTTGTGTATTTGTCTTTGTCTATCCATGGCACTCACAAGACAGGGATCCTGGAGTGGGATAATGGGTATACAACATCAGATTACCGAGCCCTTCATTGTGCAATGTAATACGCACTAAGCAGCTTTTTATTAGTCATTCCTTTTTGATTAGTCAAAGTGTTTCGTGAGCGGCCCCGCCTATCTGCAGTTATTATTTTAGATACGATTTGATTTCCAACATTAAAAGCTGTATGTATGTATTGTATAATCACACTTCTTTTAGTCAAATATTAACATTGTAAAGTTTTGCCATAGTGCATACAATTTAATTTAGTTAAAAGTATATTTGTTTATCATCCTCAAATTCTGAAAAGAAGGATGAAAGTTCGAAAACTATAATGGTTCGATTTTAAAAAAGGACAAAGCTTACGACAAATGTTTCATAAAGCGCAATGAAAACCAGGTTATTATCTAAAGTAATAGCTATTCCATATTTTATGAAAGTATTTAAATCTTAATGCAAATATTAAAAAATAAATAAAGACATTATTAAACTTATAGAATAAGCAATATGTAGGTACTATTTAAAAACCTTCTTTGAATAAGACTAAAAACAGGATTAATCTTGGTAAAACAATACGGTCAGTAACCTTAGTGAAATATATTGATGAAATATACAGTTTAGCCGTGACCACGAGCCGTGCAACGGATTCGAAACATGGACAATCAAAAATTGTTAATCATAAGTACTCGATACATAATATAAAGTCTGCGTTAATATTACTATAAAATCATATATACTGATTATTATAAAATCATAATTCCCATCACAATTCTCAATAACTGCACCATTAATCCTTCAAACATCGCCCGACCCACCTGGGAAATGATCCGGGAATTTCCGCTAAACGGGTAAAAAACACGAAAGGTTCCACAAATCGATTAAAACATCGCGTCCCTGGACATTGACGTCCACTAAAAGCGTTATTCGGGCATGTTTAATTAAAGTACGCTAATGGGTGTACTTCTAATTGGCCGGGCGAGTGCCACTCTCGATATAAAAATGTTTTTCTATGTGTCCTATCACCCAACGTCAGCTCTGAATAGATGATAAATGCGTCGTACTTAAGTAATTAATCACCATGACATTACTGAAAGTATTTTTTACGTAAAAGGTTATTTTTCCTAAAATTATAAGAAAACCATCTTTATTTATGTAATAATTAAACGTAGAAATAAAATTTATAAGAAACCGGTTTATAAAAAGCTCATTGATTATCACAGAAAGAAATAATTTAATCGTTACATACATCACAGCAATTTAAAAAAATAATAACATAGTACAAGAATGAAAACAAAATATTTTCATTAAACAATACTATTGAGATAAATTATTTAGGTAAGACAAAAGGTTGATTTCGTTGGTTTCGATTCCCACTCAGGAAAAATATTTGTATGCTGTTCAAAGCGTTAGTACTGAATCAGGAGGGTACTTAATGACTTGGTCATAGTTTGTCTTTATCATAACTCTTACCATTTTGAAGAAGCTGTGCCCATCAGTAAGACAGTAATCGGGTTATGATGAGTATATTTTTATACATGGAGAAATCCGTTATGGATATCATTCTGTCGCGAGACGAGCGCGTGGTCACGCTGAACCCTCACCGGTTAAAAGCCCATGGTTTTCCTTTGTGTGTTTTTTATCCGCACCAAAGGCACGCTATGGCATTCTTCCGTAAATAGGTAATATAACTTAACGCAACAGGTAATAATTCAACTATGACTTACGCATAATAAATTGATTTATTATTATAAACTACGCTAATACGTGAATAGACGAAAGTGCTAATTGAACCCCTGATACGCTGAGCTCAATATTAAACCTCCCGTTTCCATACATCCCGACGTGCATTGTTGGTGCCCCCTGGCGTCATTAATCATCTGGCGTTTAGTCACAAAATTCGTACAACAATATTAACAAGCGATATTTTCGAGCAAAGACAAGAGGTGTTACGTAAAGGTTAAAAGCACCGACGACCTCTGCAGTAAAATTCTTTTATATTTTTGAGATAAGAAAACTTGTTTTTAATTTATCTTGTCACAAATTTATAACATTTTCAACAACGAAGTTCTTTTCAAATAAAATTATATTTTAAAAGAAATTGGTATGTTCTTTAGGGAGTAATTAGAGAAAAATATACGACTCAAGCGCGACTACAGGTCCCTGTATAATGACCTGCATATTAATTTATTAATAACATCATAAGAATATTATAAATAATTACATGATTTAAATAACAAAATGAATTTAATTTATAATATTTCAAAAATAAAAGTATTTTTATTAAATTAAGTGCCCACTTGAAGAGACTGGAATATTTTTTCACGACACTAATATAAAATTAAATGAAGATATTGTAAATTTCAAAAATATGTCAATATCCCTTCTACCAAATTGTATTGCATAACGTCGCAACAATTGTATTTGTCTGTATTAATCGAATAATATAAATATAAATACGACATATGTATATGATTCTTCACTAATTGTAGTGGCTATCTTAAAATAACAATACCGGTGACAATTCGCAGCTGTTTTCAGTAGAGTTAAACAAACAAAAGAGCATACACAAAAGGAAAACGATTATCCCTGACCTTTGAATGGAAACAAAAGCTGAAAAATGAAACGAAAAAAAGCTACTCCACGCCACACGTAGTAGACTGAGAAAAGTTTTAACCCACTACAAGAATGAAACAATGGTAGATTTTATAGATAAAACAATGTATTTCCTTTATGGAAAAGAAAATGACGACGTAGGAAAATTCAAAGCTGTGAAAGGGAACTATAATATTAAACCGAGTTTCATTCTGTATTCTCAGAATTCACGCTTAATAAGGATGTTGCCTTTGACAAAGCAACCTTCGTGATCTCAGTGAGAATATATTATGATGAATGTAGAAAACGGCAAAGGGAATACTGGCTTTAATGTTGACTACGTTATAAATACGTGCGCTGGCAGGAACACTGTTAAATTAGTAAAATATTACGTACGTTTTATGTACCAAAAATAAAGGATATTTGTATTAACTATTCTTCAATTCACTTTTTTACATTTGTGATGTTTCTAAACAGATTAAAATGAGGTAATCTATAGAATACATTTTGAACTAAAAAAAGGTAGTCTATGGAGTATATTTTGTAATGTTTGTTTTTTTTATGTTTCAATTAACTGTAGATACACGCGACGGGGAACTTTGTTTTATAATATTTATTATGTATTATAGATAGATTTAGATTGATTACTTTTATGTTATAAGATTTTTTAGTTTGACTTCACCTAAGTCAGTCAGTTCAGTAACCTAATTAGTTTAAATTTTATTATAATCATGTTTTGTTTTTATTTAAAAGATGCTTAAGAAAGTGTTTAGAGTTTCTTTCACTGCTTGTAGATAACTAAAGATTTTTATAGGCGGTGGCAGATTTTATGAAGTTCATAAACAGTTCTATATCTACTTTGAATAATTGCTATTTGATTATGACTATTAATGTTAACTCTACAGTTTTTTTACGGACCTGGAATGTCTTTTTTACAAAAAAATATTTACGTGTACATATTGAGACAAATCATCCCTTGCTAAATTACAAATTCCAATGAAATTCAAATAATTTTCCTCTATACTTTTTTTGACAAGGCAAATTATTATTAAAGGAATTTTTATCTTCATTTTCATCCAGCCATTTCTGACAGAAAAGCGAATTTCAAGTCGAAAGTGTAATAAAAATGGAGGAACAAAAATGTGACTTTAATGACATATTTATCGAAGATCTGGCTCTAAGTTTCCCCAGAGAATCCACTATCATGCTTATTTTACAGAATCTCTCGGTGTTTCAATACTAATTTCTCAGTATCAGAAGATCCCCGAAGAATTAATTTTCCATTAGAGTAAGTAGATTTATTGAAAATAAATCTTAAGTCATTAATAAGTTGTTTATTGTATGTTTGAACAACTTTGATATGGTAAATCATATTAGGTAGACCTTGTAGACTTTTAATGAATATATAAATAAATAAAATTGAATGATTGGACAAGTCACGCTCGGCCATCCGATCGCGTTCTAGGAAGAGCCTAATCTTTGTTTTACCGGAAAATCTCCTTCAAAATTTGTTTAACGCGTTAATATCGGCTAAGGTGTGGCACTTAATATTTTCGACTTTAATCGGTCTTATATAAATTCCACTTAATGCAAATTTAAACTGAACATAAAGGCCTCATGATCAATTAAGAAATATATTCAATTTCATTTTATTAAATTTACCTTTAAGTACACTAATGCCAAGCCTGTAATGTTAAATAAATACTCATTAATTCAATATACCAATTGTTAAGTCTAAAACTTATGATCCAATAAAAATGTCACGTTAAATTAAAACGTCAAAGTGACGTGTGTCACGTTCGTCATTGCGCTCTAAAGGGCTCTACGGACAGCAGCAGCCTACTGGCTAGGTTCCAACTCACTGATGAAGTTCTGAAACAGCGGGATTACTAACGCTTCCGTACTTTGCACACGAAGTTAATTTTCCGAAATGAGCACTTAACTTTGGAACTTTGCAACAAATACGTCAAGCCTCGAACTTGTACTACCAATTTTATAATATTTATGATTAAAGACTAATATCAATGCGGAATTTATAAAAATTACTATGTACCGGGTATTCACGATTAAGATTTTTTATTTTTGATTGTCGTTATTTCGAACCAATTGCATACCGTGATCACGGGTAATCTCAAATATCAAAACATCGGCAATAATCCTTAATCGTGAGGATCTGGTATAGTAATTTAAGTTAATTACGTACATAAGTCAAAGGTGGGACAACTTAGGTTCGACCGGGGAGGTACCACCGCCGCCTTCATAATTCGCCGTAAAGCATTACTTGTAGTTCGGTTGGAGAGGTGCGGTTGCCGACTATACTTTGAAGAGAGGCGACCATCTTAGTCTTCAGTAGCAACGTATCTGAGGTCGAGCTCAGATAGGATTTCAGTCCTGTTTAAGGTCATACGTGAACGTCTATGGGATGCGACTTAACATCAGTACGTTTGCGTGCTCGTTTGCTACTCTTCTCACATAAAAAAACATAATAATTTAAGTTAATAAAGTTTAAGTTAATTAAGTTTCAATAGAAAAATTCGGATATCAAATACTCTATAACATTTCCTAATACTCATTTTTATATAACTTTATCAAACAAACTTCCACAACGTAACGACTAAGTATAATCGTAGTAATGACGACGCTGTATTGTTCTGATAAACTTCAAGAGAAAAGTTAGAATTGATATACTTATGTTATCTATATAAAGAATAAAATTGTAACTGATCGCTGTCTGTCCAAGAAAAATATATGAAGGAATTATTATTAATGGCTTCCATCAACGCACTCGAAACCATGAATTGTCTGTCTGTCTGTGCGTACTCTCTTTAGTGTGTGCTCTCTTGTGGGTATTTTCAGTTTCACTTAACAATTTAACTTTTTTTTTATTATGAGAGTAAGAAACGGGCATGCAGGCCACCTGGTGTTAAGTGCAGCCCATGGACAACCACGTCCAATCTCAATAGAACAGAAGTTCTATTTAAGGATGGACGCAGGTGCGTTCCTACTCTTGAAAACTAAGATGGTCGCCTCCACTAATATGTATTCAGCAACCACACCTCCCCAACCGAAACACAATACATGAAGAACATGTTGCTTTACGGTGTGTTATGAGGGTGGCGGTAGTACAGCTCCGGGCGAGCTCTAACGGCTCTCGCCACCTTTTAAATCTTTTAAATCTTATTTTTTATCTTTTAAATCTGTCTATAAATGATCACTTTCCATGCAGCGTACAACACTCCTGTGTATCAGTTGGGGCAACGCGTTTGCAGCTTGTACACACCTTGTTTTGTACGTACAAATCTATATGGATTACGGACGAACACAAGTGCTATGTTAACGTCCGCGCTACAAGACTGCGGGCGGAAACAACATCAATACGTTGAAACTTTACGGATGAAAAAATTACAATAGTTTTGTAAATTGTCGGCACATTTCCAGTCTAGAGAGTACAAGTCTAGTTTAGTGCCGCCTCCCGCAACGCAAACTCGATGTAATTAAATATTAATGCCGCAGTTAATTTTAAAAATACGCCTAAGTAAAAGTTAGGGGTGTGAGTACATGAGAACCTTATGTCATCAGAAAATCTGGAAAACCCCAAAAAATATAAACAACGTGAACGAAGTCGCGAATAGCCATTAGTTCGCCATGTATTTGCTCTCGCAATTTTTGTTGTTCCAAGTTCAATTTGAGCTCGATGATTCAATTAAGTCCTGAAACACAAATTACCCTCATGTTAAACTTGTTACGTATTATCATTTGTTATTCCGGCATTTCTGTTGCTCTGGCTTAATAGAGATAGCCAATATCATAGCTGGGTAAAGTGTTACATAGTAGTCCATAAAAGTATTATTGCGTCTTTACCAAAGACTGGCATTTTAGGATGACGACTCATCAATCACATACATATAAGGTGGGAGAACTATAGTTCGACCGGGGAGGTACCACCGCCGCGCTTATAATCCGTCGTAAGCCGCCGCCTCAGGAGTAGCAACGTATCTCAATTTCGGTAGTGTTTAAGGTTGTACGTGGATGTCTATGGGCTACGATTACTTTACATCGGGTGGTTTGCATGCGCGTTTGCTATTTTTCTCACTTAAAAAAATAAACATGTTGGATTAATATAGCTTGACTATAGTTAACAATCATATTGTAAGTACAAAATCTTCACATGTGAAACTAGTTTTTGCCAATGGCTTTGCTCATTATGGAAATGATATAACAATACATTTAAACAAATTGAAAACAAATATTTTACTCCCATAGGGATGGATTTTCCAAAATTCCTTTCTTAGTGCTCACTTACGCTATATAAAGACGCTATCTCCATAATTACAAGATTGGAGATTCAGCGACCTCGGGTATGCATTGATTTGTGGTTGTCTATAATATTACTGTTAAAAAAATGTGCACTCTCTCTGTCTGTCTGTCTCTCTCTCTCTCTCTCTCTCTCACACACACACACACACACACCCACATACACACACACTCTTATTATTATTATATTTTACATCTTAACGAACTCACAACAAATTTGACAAATTCTTTGTCGGACGGTTATCTGGCCTAGAGAAAACTTTATTACGTTGCTTCAAAGCCGATTTGTCCTTTATTATTAAGTCTCGAATAGTTAATAATGTAATTAAACATTCCTAGACAAATCTCTGTAATTACGCAATGTACGCTCAGCTGAAAAGCGTTCGTCGAAGACAATGTGATTACATTGATTTATAGAACAAATTACTCGTCTCTGAAGGTTCCAATCATATATTGTGCTCGAATATAAGTATCGTTTTATCGAGATAAATTAGATAACTATTCGATTAAAAATATGCTCCATTCTACTGGCTTAATTGAAAATCGTTTTTTTGTAACGATTGTTATTACAAATCCTTCCAATCGACTCAATGATTCTCATTCTAATTTTATTATCCTGTGAAATACAATAAGCATTTACTTACATATAAATATTTATACACCCGTGACGGGTAGAGTAAGCGGAATCATACACAATATTATTGACTATTTTTGTAATTCATATTTGTAGACGATTATGTATTTGGTGCCAAAAAATTTTTCAAATAAATAGTACCACGTTTGATCGACGCTGGCGGTGACAAGAGGGCTGGTTCATATCTCGCGCAGAAAATTGCGATTGCTATCCAGCGCGGGAATGCAGCTAGTGTTCTTGGAACTATGCCGCATGTGTACGGACTCCCTTTAGATTGTTTAGGTTAGGTTTTTATTGTAATTCGTTTTAAGATTTTCATCATTGTAGATATTTGTTGAAATATATGTATTGTATTGTATTTAAATGTGTTGTTTCTTCATAACAAAGTTCTTAATTGATTAAAATAAAAACATGGTATTTTGTCGCCTCCCTTCGAAGCGTGGCCGGGAACTGCGCTTCTTCAATTGGCACACAAGTTGTTGCTAGGCGGGTTATGAAGGCAGCAGTGGTACCTGCCCGATTGAACTATAGCTTTACCAGTTCCACTATATATTTGAAATCTGTTTCTAATCTATTCAAAACATGACTACTGTCCGATACAGTTACGATAAACAGAAAAATACTTGTAACTCGCGTAATTAAATACGTTTGAGCGCAACATATAGCAGAAATTCAATTTCACTTCGTAAATAATCTGATCCAACCTCCGAGTTTTAAATCAGATTCGTAAATTTTCATGTTCCCAACATGGATATTAAAATGTATTAGTAGGTACAGCAAGTAGTTTTTAGAAATGTACAAATGTAATCGTTTGTTACGTGTCCACTAATTACGTCTTCGTCTGATACGACAAGCAGCCTTCGGAAGTAATGAAGTCCCACATAACCCCCTCTGACGCTAAAAAAGAATCAATTGGAGATTTGTTACTTGTTATATGACTTACTCATCGCTTTTAAAAAGCGTATATCGCTACTCAAAAAAATAATAATCAAGTTCGCAAGTTTACTTTATATATATAAACAGAGTAGCTAACGAGCATACGGGATATCTGATATTAAGTAATCCGATGAAGGAGTGAAGTCTTATTTATAGTCGTAGGTACATTGATGCGTTGCTACTCCTGAGGACTAAGATGGCTGTCCCGATTCAAGTATAGCCAGCAACCGAACCTCCCGAACCGAAACACAAGAGTCCGGAGGTTCACAGCGAGTTATAGGAGTGCTAATGGTACATCCCCGTTCGGATCTACCATCTGTGAATGCTAAAGTTATTTCATACGCGCAGATATTTTTCTTCTCTTAAATTTGGGGAAAAAAATGTTTTAAAACTTTACATATTGGCACAACGTCTTGCATATTTCATGTTTCGCTTGGCAACAAATATGTCATAGATATCGTATACATTTATGCTTCATTGCTTCCCTATAAGCTAATGCGCTTAATTCAAATGCGTTTGGAATGTTACAGACAAATGCATAAGAGTTATTCAACCACTGTCGGATCGTTTTTCATCCGGTTCACATACACTTTGAGAAGCTCGTACAGTCTTGTCTTGTATGGTTAGAATACTGTTATTTTTTAAGTTACTATTTTAAAGCATTTAGCGTTAGACGAAGCTGCGCGCGGCGATGGTACATATAATTTATTATTATAGAATATAACGCCATCTCTGTTAGAAACTAGAACTTTGTGTTCCTTGTCTCTTGTGCCATTCATTGGACGTCGTACAAATCTACTGGTTTGCACAGTTAATCTGTTTTAATACATTTTCTTTTTGTTATTTACATCAAGGAAGTAAACATTCTTACATAAGTAAATAAAGAAGCCAAAAGTGTTTGCTACTAATGTAAAATTTTTAATGTTATCGAAAATCTTAAACGTGTATTAAGGTAGCTTGATTAGAAGTAGAATTTTATAATATAACGTCGACTTCTCATCTTTTTGCACGTAACATTTTTTATGCACTTAAAAGTTATGCATTAAAAATTGATATTACCAAACGAATTATTCATAATACTGTTTATTTGTACAACCTTTAAAAATCTTAGAACTAAGAATATGTCAAACAATACGTTAAAAAGGTGGCCTCATGACTTAGATAGCGATCTCCTTTGGAGACAAAATAAAAACAGTACCTGAAGGAAATGATAGTGGTTTACAAAGATGTATAAAAACTCATTTTTTACCCATTTACTATGTGATACTAGTCGCATCAAAGAAAAAGGCAACTCTTACAGTACTTAAATAATTTAAAAGACAGAAGTGTAAAAATTACCCTTTTCATATAAGATAGTGACATCATCGTGACTCCCATTTACCATGAACTCCTTTTACGGCGAAGACAGGCGGCACTGTGAGCACTCGTTAGTGGCTCGAGGACACTAATAACACGGGACGGGACGAAGGAAAGTAGCAAGTGACGTAGCGAATTGAGAGATAGGCTGCGTTCACACTGAACGTGCAAAGGACAATTTCAGTTTTTTACATCTGACGAACTGAATTTAGTAAAGGAACCTCTTACGGCAAAGACAGGCGGCAACGTGAACACTCGTTAGTGGTTGGAGGACCCTAGTAAGAAGATTCGGCACGAAGGAGAGTAGCAACTGACGTAGCGAATTGAGAGATAGACTTAGTTCAAATTGAACGTACGAAGGACGTTTTTTGTTTTTTATCTGGCTGACTGAAGTTAGAAAAGAAAAATGTTACGTCATTAGGCTACACTCTCTAGTGACACAAGGACACTAATAACTTCAGGTACATCTGTAATCAAGCCCAAATAACTTATCTATTCTAGCTAACTCGTCTTATCTGAAGACATCTTCTGTACGTTGTTTTTATACGATGAACATATGCATATGTGCTTTAAATCAAATTCTTGTCCACGTAGACCGCAGCTATAAATTACTCTCATCTGTTAATGACCTGCTTTGTATCGTACTTTTAGTAGACATAAGAAAAAAGTATTTTAATTTAAAACCCCGAAAATATTATAAAATAAAAATCTAACTAAAATGTAAAAGATAATACCTCGATATTTTTTAATAATGACCGAGGATAAACATTGACATAAAAATACGTTTAAATAGTTTCATAATAAACATCTTTTAAATTCTCTAGATGTTTCTCAAGTATTTCTTGCGTTCTAAAAACTTTTGTGCGCAAAAAGTCATTACAAGGATAACCATGAAAAAAAAATAACGCGCCAGTTTAAACTCACCTTCATGTCTCAACCACACTACGTACTAACAAGTTCATAATGAAATACCTCCTCGTGCCTCGCGATGACGATGCAACGTGACAACGGCCCCAGGTGACAGTTTCACTGGATTATTTTATGTGCACTCGACTTTAGCGCAATTTAAGAACTTAAGTGCCAATTTAGTATTAATTTTTATATAAGAATAGTTAAAGAAGGTGCAAGCTACGTGAAGTATGCTCTCAAAATCCGCCGTAAACCATTACTTGTGTTTCGGAAAGTTGCGGTTGCTAGCTACAGTTTGAAGCGAGGTGACCATCTTAATCCTGAGGAGTAGCGACATATCTACGTTCGAGCTTAGACAGGATTTTAGTCGTGTTTGTGGTGTACGTGGATGTGTACGGGCTGCGACTACTTAACATCAGATGGTTTGCAGGCTCGTTTGGTATTCTTCTCACATTAAAAAGGAGGCGCTGCAGCCATGAACACACAGACATATCCAATTTTAAAAAGGATGAAAGTAAAATTATGAGTTGTATGTATAAATATATACGTTGGCCGCAATTTTAAAGGTGGTAGAGCCGTTAGAGCTCGTCCGGGGGGTACCACCGCCACCCTCATAACCCGCCGTAAAGCAACATGTTCTTCATGTATTGTGTTTCGGTTGGGGAG
>DWON01006606.1:0-13716 GCA_018251015.1 Phocides pigmalion okeechobee
ACATTATTGGAGGCGACCATCTTAGTCCTCAAGAGTAGGAACGCATTCGCGTCCATCCTTAAATAGAACTTCTGTTCATGGTGAACGTGGTTGTCCATGGGTTGCAGTGACCACTTAACATTAGGTGACCTGCATGCCCGTTTGCTACTTTTGTTATATACATTAATGAGTTATGAAATGTGCGTGAAAAAACGAAAAATATAGTACTACTATAATTTTTTTCTCGTGTCTTTAGCCGCGGATAAGTCGACATAACAATACATTGCAATAAATGCTCTAATCATGTCCTATTTTACCGTGTTAGTATATTTAAAGCAAAACTATAAAACGAATAAAACCATAGGAAACATTTTTAACACATTTCATACAAATCCTTAAAATTTGCAAAAACGAATAAAAAAAGAGTTTTATGTACCCAGATCGTGAATCTAAAATTTGAGGTATGTGACTTCCGAACCGACGAAATTTCTTCATTTCAACGGAAGTCTTTTAAACCCTATATTAACCCATAGGGGTGAATTTTGAAAAAATATTTTCTAAGAGCAGACTTACACAATCTGCAATATTTCAGGATTCTAGGGTCAACAGTTACGGCCATGTGTTGATCTCTGCGACTATCAGTTACCTTCCTCTTTTATATAGATGAAGAGGATTGCAGCCAATCATCTCGTCAAGTAATTCGTGGTAAGCATCGCATTAAATCAGCGACTGACGTAAACGGTGGGTAACGTTCCGTTTCACGCAAGCGCCCGACATACGCAATAGCGCATATCATTCGCGAATACAGCCGCAATCGAAAACTTTCCTCATATCAATGCCCAATCAGTTTAAAATTAACTTTAAAAGCCTAGTCTTTAATTAAATTAAGTACAGTTCAACCGGGGAGATGCCACCGCCGCCCTCAAAATCCGCCGTAAAGCATTACTTGTGTTTCGGTTAGAGAGGCGCGGTTACCGGCTACACATTGTATCGAGACGACCATCTTATTTTTGAGGAGTAACAACGTACAGTTGTTAAAAAAATATTACGCTAGTCAGTGCTTTACGGCGGATTATGAAGGCGGCGGTGGTACCTCCCCGGTCAAACTATACTTCTCCCACCTTTGTAAATCACCTTAAAATATGCTACAAGTACGTATTATATTGCTACATCGTACACAAAGGAACTCGGATGTTGTGTGAACGGACAGACAGGCATGCGGATAAGTAGCGAGCGCGACATCTACCTCATTACCCGCGGTTCACGTCACAAGTGACTAGTGTTAAGGTTTAAGCGATAAGCTTTAAGCGACAAGCTTTAAGCTATAAGCGATAGACGACACCGTTTGTAAAGGCGGTAAATACCTTCATGTTTCTGCTATATCTGTTTAAAGGTGTAAAAAGTGTTAAATCTGTGTTCTGAATTAAAAGGTGCGGTAAGATAAAGACAATTTGACATTTAAAGGTAGTACCGAGTAGTACCATCGCTAGCCGATATCATATGGTACTTTAATCCTATTCGTTGTGGATTGAAGGAATTCAGATTATTCGTTATATCTTTTAACATATTAACTGCGTGTACGTTTTCTAGTTCTATACTTTAACTTTTTTTAGTTTTTTAATTCCATGGCCTATTTTTAATTTAACATTACACAGAGTTCTCTTAATTTTAAGCCGATATAGGCCGAATGACACATTATTAACAACATGGAACTGTCAGGCTACATTTACTATTCTCGCAATTATTTTTGTCAACGTAAAGTAAACAAAGTTTATTAAGTAACGTAAAGTAAACGAAAATATGGTTTTATTTCGTAAGTATTTTAACGACAACGCATATAATACAGATAATTACCTGAAATAACACCGAAGACAGCGAAAAGAGTTACACTGACTACGGAAGGCAAAGTAACTCTATCGGACATAAAGCCAATATTTCTTCCATGGTTACAGTTTATGATTCAACCCATACAGTAATTATAGTAGTCGCCAGCTCAACGTAGCGTGAAAAGCATGTAGTCAACAGACTACACCACGACGCAAGTTTGTTGATCTCGGACATAATTATTGAGGAAATCAGAAGATCCTACCTTTTTACTATGTACCGGGTACTCACGAATAACGATTTTCGATGTTTGATTTTAGATATATCGAATCAGTTGTATGGCTCGTGGGCACAGCTAAAAAAAATAAAACATCATGAACTGTAAGTACCCGGTATAGTAAAATATGTAGATTATCCAATGGTATTAATTTAAAATCACAGATTCTATCATTTAAAATTCCTGTTTAAATACAATCGCATTATTAGATAATTATGTAATTTTAGTAAGTTGAGAAAAAATAGTAAAAAAGTTCTTTGGACCTTTTATAAGAACATAGTAAAGTGGAGTTCGGCTGGTACCTTCGCCGCACACAAAATCCGCAGTAAAGAAACTCACCTGTTATGATCGAAAAGGTTTGGTGTGCAGTTCACATATACATAGAAACAAGGGGAGAATTTATCTTCAGGAGTAGTAATATATCTATGTACAAGCTTAGACAGAATTTCCATTCTATTTGCGGTTGTATGAAGATGAGCATAGGCTGCATCGATCACTTAAGATCAAGTGACCTGCATGCTCGTTTGCTACTCTTTTCCATTTTTTATGTGAAAAGAGTAGCAAACGAATATTCAAACCACCTGGTGTTAAGTAGTCGCAGGCCAAAAACATCCACGTACAACCACAAACACTAAATCCAAAAATAAATCACGTTGCTACTCCTTAGGACTAAGATGGTCGCCTACCTTCAAACTGTAGCCGACAATCGCACCTCTCCAACTGAAACATAAGTAATTCTTTACAGCGGATTATGAGGTCGCCGGTGGTACCTCCCCGGTTGGAATATAATTCTCCCACCATCAAAAACCATAAGATTTTTGAAGAATTTGATTTTTGAGAATTCATAGCATAGGTTTGTGTCCAATGGTAGTTTTTTACCTTGCTTTCCGTCTTAAAGTATCCTCAGAAGCATTCAAGCAAATTTTACCACCAATCACCCATCCAATTTCCGGCCATACCCGACGTCGCTTAACTTGTCACTCGTTTACAATCACGTAGTTCAACTGTGGAAGACGTCAGCAAGTGTGCAGCGAGCCTAAGGGCCTCGCGATCACAAACAACAAACAATCAGGCGAACCGCAGTGGTACGGACTACAGACAGACGTAATGATAGTTATTTTTCCCCATATCGATCTATCCGGCGACAGTGAAAGCGCGTGGTTAGCCACAGTTTCTCCGAGAGGAAAAGCTTCGTGCGTGGCCTGTTTAACTGTACTAAGTAACTATAGTTATATTACTCAATTACAGCCACTCATAAATGAGGAAACTGTTCTTGTGAGAGTGACTGTGTGCTGTTAGATGAATTGTATCACGACGTTTAATAAATACTTGTATAGTAAACTGATCGCCCATTCTTGTGCAGTTCATACGACTCACACGGTCGGTCAAAATTTTTATCAATAGTTTGTAATCGTTAAAACATTTCGAAGACCATATGAAATTGTAATCCAAACCTAAACAGAACTGAAGTCCCACCTAAAATCGTACGTAGATAGATACCTTATTACCCCTGAGGACCAAAAAGGTAACCCCACTTCAAAGTGTAGCAATCGATTGCAGCTCTCCAACCGAAGCGCAGGAGGTTCTTCACGTCAGTGAGGGGCACTTAGTACCCCAATCTAACCGCACCACCACCTTAAAATTAATTAACGCAAATGTTAACAGTAAGAAGATTGCTAGAAAAGTGAGTAAGAATCCGTAATTTTTGCAACAAAATGTGGCTAAAATCGCCAAAATCGCCAAACTTAATTAATAGACACCGTATTCAAAACATTCTTGCAATAAGATGCTTGATAATCGTAACAATTGTAACAGGTGAGTAAACGTTTTCTAAACATGGTTGCCCAAGGAATTTGAACAGCAGATCGTTACGCCGATTAGATAATAAGGGCCATTGTTGCGCAAAGCCTGCATAATGAACTTCTTTAGGGTTACCACCTGTACGCGCAAAGTCTACATAATAAATATGTGAATTGACCCTATACTGAATATTCGGTCATGCCTTCTGCCGAAGTGATTTCAAGATGGTCTGTTCCTTTCCAGTTTTTAAAGGAATATGAGCAAATTCCATTGACGTCATAGATTAAAAATTCAGTTTTCTATGATGAATGATAGTATAATATCACGGTAACCTTGACCTGATGCTGCAGCATACAACGGAATTAGTAGAATACTCAACTTACAAACTTACAGCAGAGGTATCGTATTTGATCTTGTTCAAAAGATCACAATGATTCGTTTACTATTTTATGAACGTATATTAACTCGGGAGTTTGTGAAAATTGGTATGCACAAAACCTAAAACTATTTTTTTCGAAATCTTTACATAATTTTCATAGTTGCTTACCACTAATAGATTTTAAGTACACCATTGAATTGTTTTTATTATTTAACGTTAAATAAATCTTAATAATTTTCGCTTTGAAGTTCGGTATTTGGCCAAAACGCAATATTTGGTCGATTGCCGATTAATTCTTTAATGAAATGACTGAATCTGCGGAATACCTAATAATGACTGAATATTCGTGGCATCCGTACTGCATAATACTGGATATTAGTATCAGTGTTCTAGTAGGAATGGATGCGAATGGGCTACTGCAACGACGACATAACAAATTGCAATCCACCTGATGTTACATCGGTAAGCGGTTTCGCCCATAGATATTTCTAATCCAACTATAATTAATATACTTATATAACGTGGTTGAACTCAAAACTTCCAGCCTAACAATCAAGGTCATATACTACTAGACCTAAAGGTCTGTAAACAATTATTATATAATATAAGTAATACATTATTATCTGTACAACATAACCTCGGTCATAAGGACAAAGATTTCAATCAAATAGTTATAAAAACCGTTTGTTTGGACTGACTTTGACTACAATAAATGTGGATAAGGTGGATTCGTGTCACAAAAACCGGTTCTCAGAACAATAAGCAATTTGACGGTACAGTTCTCCGCACAGATTAGGAAAACTAAGACAATATACCCACTATCCGTTTATTACGAAGCCATTGTTTTTTTAAATGTGTTTGCCGGCTGGTGTGTTCGCTGCAATTCATAGATATCCACATACGACCTTAACAGGAATTAAGTCCTAACTTGAGCACCCTACTCTATTTGATTCTACTCGATTCGACTCCATTTGATTATACTCTATTTTATTCGATTTTATTCTACTCAATTCGGATTAAATTTATTCTACTCGATTCGACTCGATTTTAATCTACTCGATTCAACTCAACTCGATTTAATTTGCTGTAAACATCCGTAATCGAAACAAAAAGCATCGAACCTATAATTCTAAATATAGTTCATGATTTAGGTGCAAATGTCGTCAATGATTTTCTGTCGGACTATAACTTATATAATGCAAATGTCCAAACTCCAGTACTTCTAATACAAATAAATTACCACACAGTCGTATTGTGTGTAAGCGCTTTAACAGTTACATGCTCTACTAGAGTTACGAAATATATTCCTATGGTCACCTGTTATGTTGGAAGTTCCCACACAGCACAAATTGTGTAATGGTGTGTGATCTTTGTGTTTTCATAGACCGGTATATTATACTCCGGCCTTCTATGGAACTGAATACGGATCTACTTTAAGAGTCTTAAAGGCACAATTTAAGTATATACATTGTTTTTATGGGATAGAGTCGCAATGAGCATGCAGTATACCTGATGTTAGGTCACTGCCGTTCCTGGACATTACTGATCGACCAATCCAAAATAGATTTAATATCTCGTCAGAACTGTAGATATAGCAACACATCCATAGCTGATCTCAAGATGTGTTACGACGTCTAAGGATCAAATTAGGATGTCAGATGTGCTCAGTTAAGTCTATAACACAGTAACACAGTATCGTTTCATATTGCTGTTATAAGGAGTATATAGCTGTTGTGATAGTGAGTTAAACTGCCGATAGTGAGCTCAAAGCCGATGTATTGTTTTTACATTTTACCCTTGACGTTCATTAAGTGTATGTTAATACCTTACAATGAAATAAAATATTTGAATTTGAATTTGAATAAACCACTGAGGATTGAACCACCTTAATTCATCAATAAAATATATCACACAAAAGTTTTTAATGGCCTGGTAAAATGTTGTTTCTAAATTTATATTAAATTATATCATAGCAGTTGAATAGATTTATATGTGCATAGGTATTATAAAAAATTAAGATAACATCTTTTATAGACACTTGCTCCAAATGCCACGCAACACTTATAAACACTTCAGTCACATTAACGAAAGTATATCTTGCTTCAGATGGCGCACAGCGTGCAGCTTGCCTGCTTCGTCATACTCCTGGCAGGGTTCTCGGCAGAGAAGGAACAATCCAGATGGTCCCGCCAAATCAGCTCGTACACCGCAGACATCAGCGACTGGGTGCCTCTGCCTGGCCCTGTGCAGAGAGAACCGCCCCAGATAAAAAGACAAATCGCCGAACCGAGGATACTGTCCGAACCCTTCCCTGGATTTGCAAAACCAACCGGCTTCAGCCAGGATACTTTTCCACCAAGGATGTTCATCAACTCGCCAGCGAACCGCCAATTATACCTACAGTCGGTCCCATCTGCCCCTCAGAACTTCCTCAATGATCAAGGATTCGGACAGAGCATCCGATTCGGCTTAGCACAACCAAACTTACCAATAAACAATGTCTTCGTTGCCCCTCAGTACAACTTCGACACTGTCCCGCTGTTCAAATCCAAACCCACTCCGATACCAACAACTCAAATTAAATTTGACAACATTCCCTCCATACCTATTCAAAGCCAGCCTTTTGTACCGCAATCGAAGCCGTTCATACAAGCTCAAAAAACCAAGACAGAACTACCTAAGTTTGTCGACGGATATCGTATTGAAAACATTACCAGAGACGTTGCTTTTACCAAAAAGAAACCGCAATCCATACCGAAAATCAAATTCGAAGCATATGAGAAGACACATCCCGAACCGATTCCTCAAGGCAAGCCTAAAGTCGAAAGAGAAGAGGTGCAATTGTTGTATGTACCACTAGAGTCATTAAACAAAGGTCAATTTAATTTTAGAAATCCAGCAAGTACTTCGCAACTTGTGAATACGGAACTGTTTTCTCAAAATCCTAGACCTAATCCATTAAAACAAAATCTGGCAGCTGAATTCCAAAATCCACCTGAGAGCTACAAACTTACGAAGCAACATTTTCCGAACTACAATACCCAGTTAAATGAGTTTGAACACGTACCTAAATTCATGACGTTGCCGACACCGATCGTGACCGTTCCTACAACAACTCCAAAACCGAAGAAACTGAAACCACACCAACCACCACTGGCGATCTTCTTAACCCAAGAAGCGAAGAAAAACGACCAAATAAAAGTTGGAGATGTCCTATACTCCTTGAAAAACGCAAACACCGTTGCAGTTTTAGACTCCGTTAATCCCATCAACGCTCCAAAAGTATTTATTGGTCCTAATTCTTTAACACCTCCAGAAAATTATGTAAAATTCGAACTACCGTACTTGTCAAATATTGAACAGAGTGACAAAAAACTTCGTCAATTACCATTTTTTGTTGCTCCTTTAAGTTATAATACACCTCAAGGATTCGCTAAAATACCATTCCCTTCTCCGCATGTTGGTTCTGTGGTCATCAATTCCCAAATAAGAGAAACAAGTCCGCCAATACTGACATCATCTACAAACGCTGACGTCATCCCTAATTCGTACACGGCTCCTCCTCAGTACAAGCCAAAAGCCATTACCCAGAAACCAAAATTCAGCTACTATAGTACTGCTGCACCGCAAACAAAACCTCCAAATAAGTATGAGCCAAATTATTACTCATTCGAACCTCAATCAGTAAGCACTTTAAGACCCATTAAAGAACCCGAACCTACTATTAATACAACGCCTCCAAAAAGTGGATCTTATTTCTTAAACAACGTAGGTAATCAATATGATCCATCTCAATATGTCAATTTCCCACAAGATAATAACTATAGAACACCGGATTACAACATTTATAAAACATCCGAGACCACGACAACAACCACTACAACTTCTTCTACTACAAGTAAACCACCTTCCACATACCCGAGTCAGCTATTGGAGACTCATAACCCATATTCCATTAATCAAGCATTCCATTTTAGTACTCCTGTAGACTACCAGAATTTCTTTGATGAGTACAAAGAAACTTACGCGACTTCCAAACCTCAACCACAAGTGCCTATCCAACAGTCTGGCCCGCCACAACAACCGACAGATAAGCCTTACGAAGAAGTTCCCGAAAAATCGACATCTACTCAAAACCAACCGTCACCAAGCTCTGTTCAAAATTACACGCCAGAAATTCATTACGAATCTGAAATTCAAAATTCAAGATATCCTACGTATAATACCAACGAATATACTACCAAGAGCGACCCGACTCCGGAATTTAAACCTAGTAGTCCTGTGATTTCTAATGAAAATGACAACTATCAAACTCAGCCACAGGATATTTTTGAGAACAACAGTCAACCTGCGAACAACTTGAGCCCACCAGAGGAAAATAATGCAAACTCTGAAAATCAACCCTCTATATACGAGAACTTGACTGACCCGTCTGTTAGCGGACCAGAAACACTCCCAGAAGAGCCAACCACAAAACCACAATACGAATACAATCAGTATGAAACATTTACTGAAGAAAAAAAACAATCTTCTACAAGCACTACCACGTCCACAACAACACGTAGAACACCATTAAGGACTAGAGGACGGCCTCGGTATCCCACAACAAAGTCTGATAATGAAGAATATAGCACAAGAAACCCCGTCACACGAAGACCTTTGAGAGAAAGGCGACCCTTACCTCCTAGACCTAAATATGAATCTAATAAAATTGCCACTGAAAAATCAACTAGGAAACCACTGGACTCAGGTGAAAGTACAACTCGATCATATAGAACTCGAAGCAGAGGAAGGGTCCATTACAGGCCATCAGAAGCAGATGACAATTACGACAAGAGAAACAAGCAGAATAGTAAAGAAGATGATTTAGCTTATCAAAGAGATGTTCTTCACCAAAACTACCCAGTGACTCTGATGGAGCGAATGAGCACAGTTGATATTGAAGCTATCACAGAACCAACTTTGAAGGTTTCTTCGACAAATAACTTGGAAAGTACTAATCCCTACGACACAGATAATGCCTATAGTAATGATCAAGTATCTATAACTCAAAATACTCAAGTTTATACTGAAAGCAAACAAGACACTCCAGAGTACTCAAGAGCCGAAACTGAGTTAGAAGATACTTATGTCCCGAGAATAAGTTCAACACATGGAGAAGATTATATCTCATATCATTCTAGAAGTAGTGCTGCACCTATTGAAGCTATGTCATCATATGATGAAACAAAAGAGGAACAAGATAGTTATGTCAAGCAAACAACACCCATACCTAAAACGGCAAGCCTGGAGGATATTTCGTCTACTAAATTAACATATTCCAGTTCAGAACACGATCACTCTGCTACATTAGATAATGGTGAGATTCCAACTATAAAAACTGAGGACAAAACTATCAATACTGAGATTCAAGACACAAAAACTCCAATTCAAGAGATTAACGAAGAAGAAGAGCAACCAGAAGAGAATATCGTACAAACAACTCCGTCTTATAACAGAGTACGAGTAAGACCTGGCGTGATACGACAATATCACCAAGCTTCTTCCACCGAGTCTTCTAGAACCAAGAATGAACGAAGAAAATCGGCTCAAGCAATCACTTACAGGCCAGCTTTTGATCGACGTCGAACAACTATGCGTATAGATGAAATACAGGCTGATTTAAAGACGAAACAAGTTCATGCTCACCCTGAAACTCAAGATGTACACCCTGTTTACAAGCCAGAACCTACAACAGAATCTACCATCCCGCAAGCGACGCAAGACTCTGCTTCTAAACGTGGACAATTCCGCAGGAGACGACCCACCTATGCGCAAACGACAACAACAGAATCATCGAGCACAAAAAAAAATTACGAAGTTAAAAACCGATTCCGAGGACGACGCCCCACTACGGAGAAACCAACGGAAAAGCCTGAAGTCCAAACGGACATAACCACAGCTAAAGTTAACATTTACGGCAGATATAGTCACAGACCTAGACTCTCAGAAAGGTATCATAAGAAAACGGAAACTGACGAAACAGATCAAGAATCCAACTTTTCATTGCACAGACCGAAATACGCGGTGCCAGATGCGGATCATTGGTCGCCCAAATTCTCTTCAGATTCCTTTAAACCCTATAATCCCAATGACGTATCGGACACTTCAAAATCTACAACGGTACACGATAAAGCTAGTAATGATGAACTTGATATCATAACAGCAAAGAACGAATATGATGACATATTGATATCAGTGACACCTGCAACTAATAATAAAGCGAGTAAAATACCAGACATTCCACCTACATTTGAAGCTTTAGTAGAACAAAGTAAAGTTACAAAAAGTGAATCAGGCGATTCTATGTCTACCTTTGAAAGTATGCTAGAAGAGGTTATGAAAAGTTTAGAAGAACAAGACCAAGATGAGTACACTAAGAACGTAATGAAGCACAAGGGTGGCGAAATTGGAGAAATACCACCCGAAAAGATAATTTCTTCTGGCGAAACATACTCTTTTAAATCTACAACACCATTACACGAAGAAGCTACAACAATTCAACCTAACGGCAGTGAAACTTCACATGGCGTAATTGAGGTAAAAAAAACAACAAAAGTAAGGTGTTCTACATTACATTACTTTCATCATCAACCCATTACCTTCTCACTGCTGGGTACAGGTCTCTCCTCAGAAAAGGATTAGGCTTAAATTCCAATTTTAAGAAGACCTCTCAGGCATGTAGGTTTCCCCCGAATGTTTTCAATCATCATTAACGAAAGGGATAATTAATTTGTAATACACGTGCGTACTAGAAATTCGAACTCCGGATTACCCGTGTGAGAGGCCGAATCTTAACCTTAAGTTAACTTAGAGGCTATCATGGGTACTGATACCCAGGGACATCCATGTCCAACGTCAAACAAGACTAAAGTCCTGCCTGACATCGATCTTAGACGCGTTGCTACTCCTGAGGACTTATATCAATGTCTCGCTTGTAAGTATAGCCAGCAACTCAACCTCTCCAACCGAAACAAGAACTGTTTGACTGTGGATTATGAGGGCGGAAGTAGTATCTCCCCGTTGCTTTGCTGTTCCACCACTTTGCATGTCCTTAGATAACATATAATTAAAACCTTATTATTATATTTTAATCTAATCGTAAATTATTTTGTAATTTCAGGAAGACGCAACACGCAAAAGTCGACGCCGTGGGTTTTGGAAGAAAGTAAAAGTTCGCCCGGTAACAGAATCCATTGAGGTCGCAGAATCACAATACTATCCTAATACTGTAAACCGACTCGGGCAGACTGTGGAATTTAAAGGAGCTCATGGGAAAACAGAAAAAATCGACAAACCTAAAGTAACCACATATAAACCAAGCCACCTATTCATGAAAAACTTATTTGATAACCAAGACCCTTCACTGGACATGTTAGTCAGTCATATGGAGATACCAAAATTAAACGGTCCTGACCATAGCAAAAAATCAGAAAGCTCTAAATCTACTCAAGAAGAAACTACTAAAAGAAGTTTTGATAAAATAACAACTCTCTTTGATGTTAATCCCGGGGACATGGATTTGGGAACGGGTTCACCTGATCCAACTTTAGAAGATGAAATGTACTACAGTGAGCCTACCGAAGCAACGATCAACGAATCTAGTGTATCAGTAGATAGATCGGATGGTTTCAGCTTAATGGATTACTTATTTGGAGTAACTTCAAGCGACGAAACAAATTTCGAAAATAGTAATAAAACCGACGAAATAACTAAAAGAGAATTGAACACAACTCCTAAAAACATCGAAACAGAGACAACGATAGAACAGAAACCTAAAATAGTCACAACTGAAAGTACTTATATACCAGAGGAAATAACAGCAGAGTTAACTGCGGTTGAATATGAGACAACTGAAACAGTAGAATTAAAGAAAACGTCAGAAAATGTGAAACAACATGAGAATACAGAGAAACCAGTCGAGAAGGTAGAATCTACTTCTATATCGTCTTATATAGACCCAGCCAATGTTGTAAGCACGTCAATGTCTACAGAAGTATCTCATGAAACAGAAATCTGCTTTAGAGGCAAGTGTATTAAAACTAACAAAGACATGTTATAGAATGATGGAGTCATAATGTGTGGTGCTAAAGACATGTGTTCATAGATTCCTAGAATATTGATCGTGTAAGTGAAGAAAGGACAATGATTTATTTTTAATGTAATAAATTTTAATGTAATAAAGCTTCAGAAATGTGCCAAGTTTTTGAAGCAACTAAAAATGTAACCTCTGTATTTATTAGTTACTTAGCATAGGTACCAATGATTGATGATGAAATCTTGTAAATTGTAATTACCTCTTTACTTGATTTCACCTCGTGCCTGTCGGTAGAACTTAAGAATCCCTACTTATAAGGTTAGTGGTCGCTTAAATTAGAAATTATCACCATGTAATATATATACTTATTTATATACTTAACATTAATTGTAACAATCTATTATTTTCACGAATATTGTTATGATTAACATTTGTAGGTACTTGATAATTTTAATTTTATACTTTTGTAAAATATAATTTCGACTGAAAATATTATTGCATTCCAGTTACAAAAATCTATACTCTATTATTAAAAAATATACAATTGTTTTCTGTTAAAGAACAGATTATAAATAAATATATGCAAATAACAATATTCACCCCACCCAAAGTCTGAATATATGAATTTATATAAATTCTTCTTTATAAGTTTAAAAACATGTCTGCTGTACGACTTGTAATAAAGAGTGAATAATGTAATATAAACCATTTTTATTTACATCTTCCTGTAATACAATACCAAATCTCACAGTCCTCCGTGCGCGCAATATGCTTAAAAGAGGATACAACTTTTTCTCTCAACATATTAATAAATTAATATATAGATTTGTAAGGATTAAAAGTAGCTTATGAAAAATATATAGTAGTATTAGTCACAACAACATGACAGTGGGTTTAAATATAAAGTCTTTTATATTGGCAACATCCATTGCCTCTACAATGTAGTCTTGTCTTGTATTGACAAAAATTTGTTAAAAAATGACTACGGTAAATAATTATAAAAACTACTACCAGGAGTTTATTATTAAATTTTGATCACTTGCATTATTTTATAGAAAGATCTTCTTATTATAAATAATAAATTTGAAAAGTGGGAAATTTTTAGCATGTAACTCTGCATATATTGAATAGTGTTAAAATAAAAACCTATACAATTAGGCCAAAAAGTGAGAATGTACAGTCAACTATCCACATAAAAAAGTACACTGTCAATATCAGTATTAGATACACTGACGTACCGTTAACTGTCAATTTCAGCTTTTAAGGTTATTTTATATCTGCATTTTCAAAACAAACTGAGTCAACGTCAAAATGGATGTGGAAACAAAAATAAAAGAAGATATGAGAGCGCTCGGTTGTAACTGCGACACTAAAATCACG
>DWON01006607.1:0-13716 GCA_018251015.1 Phocides pigmalion okeechobee
TCTATTTAAGAATGGACGCGGATGCGTTCCTACTCTTGAGGACTAAGATGGTCGCCTCCAATAATGTGTATCCGGCATATTCCAGTATTCCATTAAGCAGGCAATATGTATCATCGTATTAGCAACTTGCGCTAGCAATTTTTATCATTGCTACTAAGTTATATTTAGTTAGTAAGCTGCTTGGCTTTATCTAAAGGACGTGGCACGTAGCCAACTGGCCGATTTGGAGATAGCACTGCAAACCGCGATATCATGATTCATTCACGCCTCCCTCCAGCTCGAATATAATGTTATGAAAGTTAACCGTAAAATCACCTTTCTTTTATATTATAGAGAACCAAGCAAAACTAAAATCGATGTTAAGTGGTCGCTGCAATCCATAGTCAAACATATAAAATATCTAAAATGATATGTAATTGTGTACCTTGTACCTTTCTACCTTAATTATATGTGTACCATTCCACAACACTCCTCCAACTAAAACACAAAAATTGCTATACGGTGACGGCGATGAAACTTCGCCATTCGACCTTTACTACCCTTTATCAAAGTTCCACTCTTATTTTTTCGTATCCGTAAGACCTCGTGTCTAATATTATATCTTGGTATCATCATTTTGAATAAACTTTGAATACGTTTATTCCGATTTTGATTTTAAAACGAGTTCTGGATCGTGTCGATAGTATTTTTATGAACAATACAAAGTTCCTATTGCAGGAAGTCGCACCGGGCCGGGTCACGTTCGGGCGCTGATTGCCGCGATATTAAATTCCAACATTAACGAGTCCCATCACAGTCACATAGTGTTCCCGTTCGGATTGAAATCGCTACGGCCTTTAAAAATTGAGCGAATTTGCAATGTCGTTGTTATTTTGTTACGTAGTATTCGCCTGCACAGGGTGATGAATGATTGTTTTTGTTAGATGAACCTTATAATATATATCCGTAGTCTACAAAGTAGCTGATAATTCTTTAATGCAATGGAATCAGCAAATGCGCGTATAAGTCATTTCCGTCCAGGTTTTAAAAGACTTTAATAGATCAAAGACTGGATAATCCAGGTCAAACAATTTCTACGTGATTTCGATTGCAGATAAGGTTTTATTCCTGAACACTATTGTACATCACTTTAATAAAGTAGAAATAGGCTTTACCGCCAAACTCGAGTAACCACACCAGTAAGAGTTCTATCTTGGGCTTTAAATGCCCAAAAAATTGTAACAATAATATACGGAGTGAAAAATATCATTACCTCTTTAACCGTCCCGTAATATCTCTTCATTTTATTCAACAATAATAAAAGACAAACACAACTAAATATATAATTACACTAAGTAAAACCATTTGAAAACGTCTAAATACCAGTGTAAATTAGAATAAATGTGAGAGTAACTACCAATGTTTGAGAAGGTCAAATTGAATTAATACTCGCACTCAGATCACATGGGGAAGGCTTGGTAAATATGTATTTCCAGGAATATTCCACGTTCCCGTGGCGTGTCAACGACGAAGAAGTTAGATGAGTTTAGTCGCACGGGGCCGGCTCAAAATAATTGGAAACAGGATGGAATTGCTTGGTGCCAGGTTGTTGATTTTGTTTCCATCGCGGGTATACATGTTCAGAATTGAAATAAACCGTAAGCCGTACACGTGTAACGTATTTTACACTGGTTTTTACATTTACATTCATAGTGGTTTTTCGTTTAATTTGTATGTGCTACCGAGATTTGTTTGATTGAGTATGTATCAAGGACTAAAATCTAAATTAATTCTGATAAAAAGTTATAAGACTGCCTAACTAAACCCAGATTTATAAGAAAAGCAAAGCAAAGTACATTAGTGTAACATGGCGTGGAAGTAGCAGGGGAGCAGTCTGCCGAAAAGCTTACGCGCAATTTCGCAGCAGGAATGTCGAGACCCTTGTCACGGACTCCTTGCTGTCCGGGAGCTCGGTAAAAATTATGAATGAGCTAACAAGAATTACACGAGAAAATCAGCCTTCTCTCTTGTTTAAAGATGCATTCCATGTGCTTACTTTAGTCTGATTAGATCATGGTATCATTTCAGACATGATATTTCAAATAGGACTTTTAGCTAAGTCGTAAGTTTTCATATATAAACTACCTTCAAAATTACTCAGACGACTCCGTCGAAACGGCTCGTATTGAATAAGACAAATTATTACTTTTTATAAGATTATGTTTATTATGATAATGAATCTATTATTTAGTTAGAATATAAGGATTAATTAATAATGAAATTGAGAATTTAACCAAGTTTATTAATGACTGTAAATGTATTGAAGGTACAACTCGATAAAACAGAATGGTCGCGATGACATGGCTCCCACAGGGACAATAACGGGACATAATAAAAGCGCTGTAAATCGGTCTAAGGCCGGACGAAAATGAAAAAGTAATATCCTCGCGCCGTAAACTTTCGACTTATTAATTTGAAGATCGTAAAATAAAGGCCCGTTTCTGACGTTTATTAATCTGCGTAATCAGGACAACGGGGCGGGCGCAAAAACTGGCCGTAATAAAAACATGCCTCGATACGCGTCCACCGGACCGTGAAAAGCTCCCCTTGTATTCATGATACCCTGGTGTCGTTACACAAAAACCGTGCTAAATAGAAACTCTTTTTTGTAAAAACATCGTTTTAAAACCATTATTTTTCGGCATCCCTCAAAAATATATCTTATTTTTTATGTACTACCATGGCTGTTTAAGTTATTCGTCCACTACGGTAACGCACGGCTAAGTACGACGACTACGGCTAAATAATGTTTGAATTGAATTAATTTTATGCTAAATAATAACATGCGTGTACCTGTAGTAATATATCCTAACCATTGCTCATGTTCGTTTACATAACAAGTAATAAATATCATACCAGTAATAATAAATGTATATTTTACACTTGAATGATTAACTCATGTATATATACATACTTTTCTTATCGTAAAAACTTTATGATATTTCGTAAAATTATTTATTAAAAAATTCAAATTACACGAAGTACAAACGCAAGTAGCGCTCGAGCTAACATCATGTAAAGAAATAGGAATTTGGAGACGTTTTGGGCAGCGCAGTGCAAACGCGGCCTGCATTGCAGTATTGTTACGTGATGCTGCGACCCTGGCTGGAGCTAGCACGAGCCCATGTCACGTTGGCATGCGGCTTATCCTATATCTGAATAATAAATTGGTTATAAAAAAGCCAACGCAAAGCCCTGACTGATTGACTTACAATTAATGTTACTTACATGACAGTATAGGAAAAGCTGAGTTTATTATTAAACTTTTCTTTTAGATGTTAATATATACCAATTATTTCAGTAACAAACTGTATTATAAATTTAAATAAAGCCTAAATGTAATATAAAAGTTAAAAGTAATAATAAAAGTTTTGAAAATTATTGTTATTCGTTATTAAACTTGGGCTACTAAGTCAGACAAAAATCTAAGATATAATTGACTAATAATGAAAAATTGCTTTGTTACAGGTAAGTGAAAACTAAGAAAAAACCGGCGCCGCATGTGCTAAAAGAATAAATAAACATTTCTGCAATAAAAGTACCAGGACACTATAAGCGGTGGGAGTCAAAGTATGTGAATTCGCAACGGCACGCGATCCCCTGCCAGCATCCCCACGCAGTACAATTCGGAGGTGTGGCGTCGAAGTGTGCCGTAATGGCCGCATGATTGAATTGCCGCATCTTCACCGCTTCATAACCCCTAGTATATATTGAGTTAATTTAGCTCCAGCGTTCTACCGTTATCCTGTTGCTATTTTTGCTCGATAGAGGAAGTTTTCTTGTTTGTGTTGCATTGAACTTAAACGATTCATTTAATATTATGTATTTTCATAATAATACTTCCAACATAAGATTGTTTAGTTTAAAGAATGCTATTTTAGTAATTAAATATTATTTTTATTAAGTTCTTATTTTTTTTCAATTTACCTAACTTCACGTGTATTGCAGTCCAACATAAAGAATGATGTATGTTAGTAAACCGATTTAAATTTTATTTAACTTTTTTTGTACGAAAAGTAGCAAACAGGATCAATTAATAATCAGAGTGATATAGTCAACACACGCGAACTTCAAAGAGTTCTACCACCTTTCGAGGGTATCCAATGTCTAAGAAATGTGTTGATGTGCTCGTAAATATATAACCGTAGTAAATGTTTGTACTCCTTCCTTAGCAATGCAAATTTTCCAATACTTGTAACTTGTAATTTTATCTCTAATACAAAATATTTTACAGTAAAATTTCGGTAATATTCACAATAAAGGTCGCGATATCGCCCGATGGATTCTGTACCTTCCCTCAGGGCTTTAATTCGGCCGATTCTTATCATCTGTAATATGACGTAATTACCTGTCAGACAAGATCCAGACAAATAATCTTGGGAGATTACAAACTGAGTTATGCCTTCAAATGACGTTACCGAATTTCGTCCGAGGGGAGGCTGTGAAGTATTACGACTTTAAGCCTCCCATTTCAATGAGAAGCCTTCGCGTACGTTATTATTTTTTGCTATTTTTTTAGTTATTTTAACACATTTTCATCGTTTCACATACCGTGTTCCGAATTTCCTCTCAGAATGATAGAGTCTAGCAGATTGGTATTTTGCACATATCTTAACCAACCTTGTAATATTTACGAAAACCGGGCAATATATATAAGAGTTGAAAACGAACATGCGGGGCACCTCAGATTAAGTAATCGGTGCGGCTCATGAATATCCACATACAATCTCCAACGGAACTGCATGCAAAGATGGTAGGATTTGTGATTCGTAACTCTAAGATATTTAAAAATCCAACAACAAAGATAACTCTTTATAAATCTCTAGTTCGCAACTTATTAGAACACAATTCTGTAGTTTGGCGTCCTCATTATTCTACGCAAATTTTAAGAATGGAGGGAGTGCAAAAAATATTTTTATGGCACCTGTCGTTCTCTGTTGGCGTATCAAAAAGGGTTCGTTCTTATAAAGACCGCCTGCATTTTTTTAAGATAGCGTCACTTGAAAATCGCCATAATTTGTTAGATTTTACTTTTATTTATAAAATTCTGAGGAACGATATAGATTGCCCTGACCTTCTAAAAGAGTTTAATATTAATGTGCCTCGCAAGCGTTATAAAAAATGTTTAAAACCGCTCTGTGTACCACTTCGTAACACAGTTCTTGGAGCCAATTTGACTGTTTCACGACTTTGCAAACTGGTCAGTGAATGCAATGGATCACTGGATATCAAAAATATCACTTTAAGCGTTTCTAAAAAAGTAATCACTTTTAAATATAAGTAATTACTTGTGATGTATAATTTTTAAATGTTAATCTAAGTTTGTAAAGCATGCTGCGTTTGCCTTAAAAGGTTACATACTTATAGTGTTTATTAAAATAAGATAACTTAATTATGTATAGTATAGGATCCACTGGCAAACCTAAATAAATAAATTAAATTAAAATTATGAGGGCGGCGGTGAGGGTGGTACCTCCCCAGTTGAAATATTGTTGTACTGATTTGCAAAATACACACATTTGTAAATGAATTACGTATAAGTATGTTAAGTGCAGCCACATGTCTTTTGTAATCTTTACGTATAGTTGTATTATGTTACGTAATGTCTATAAATAAATGGCGAGTAATAAGTTGCTATTAAAAAAGATATGCTAAGAATGAATGAAGTTCGAAATCAAATAAATTGTTGGCCACAGCACGAGGGGTGGTGGTGGCGGGGGCGGTAGCTATACGTAGTTATAAAAATATAATAAAAGTTGATCTTTTCAAACTCCACAGAAAAATCTCGGGGGCCTTTTGTTTGACATGAACACAATGTCGGCAATTTTCTTTGTCATAATTTCATTACGCTCTAATGGTAGTCCGTAATTAACTGCTCTTAATTAAAAAAATCTTAATTCGAAAAGTAATTTTTGATGTACGTGTACATTTAACGTTATTGTACTCTCAGACATTTTGTAAGTTTTGTGGATAAGAATATTTTAAATGAAATATTTTTTCCCTTGAGGTAACAAGCTCTTTTGATGAAAATGTGAATTGAGTTATCATGAATTTATATTCAAAATGAGATGGTAATGCGTACGACAAGGCTGTATTAGTGTCTGGTCATGAATAACAATTACATATTGAAAGTAAATTTGATTAAAGATTCATCATTATTTCAATAAATGTTTCGGTATGAAATAATGAATATTGTAATTTCCCATTCATCCAGCCATTGGCGGAATGCTCATAAAATTTATTGGCATAATTCCAATGGATATTGGACATTGTTCAAATTTATCTTGTGTTTGTGGTATCTCGAGGAATATTGTTTGGAATAAGCTTCAATAAATACGGTTTATGATAGATGACTTACAATAAATGGATAGGTAAGTTTGAATTAATGACTGAGATAATGCTTACCGGTTATTTATTTGAACGACATGTATTAGGAACTGCGCAAATTAAATGAACTTAAAAATACTGAAAATGGTTTTAATACACATTGCAAATATTGCGAATACTAATTGTTTGAAATAAATGTTTAGTTATGTATTCATATTATATGTAGTTCTTACCTTGTTGCAAATTGGAAAAACGAAATGCCCGCCAGTTTAGAAATCTAATTTTCTTTATTTAATTTAACCTGCAAGCCAACACACTTGGTATATACTGTACAGCATTCCACAACTTTACGTCAACGTAATATACACAAATAAACAATCAGATATTTTTTATATAATAGTAGGGAAAGAAATGGAGTAACATGTGTATATCTATATATACATATTTTACTCCTTATAATATATTGTTTCATATTATATTATTATTAAAAATGTAGTTTTATTTAAGGAAATATAGCATATATTTAAAAATGTGTAATCGAATTGATAAATCAATATGATAATCGATTTTAATAAACGGTGGTAGATTTTCAATTCGCCGGAATGTTCTATACCAAAGTCACTACATAAGTAGAATTAAACAATTTTTTTTCTTATCAATGTAATTCAAACACACAGTACCGTTAAATATGTATTTATGAATATAAATTCTATATAAATTCTTCGTTTAAAATGCGTTTTCTCTAGGGAGGCACTAAATAATGTGCCACTATGCAATTTTTCAAATTCTTGCATCTCGTCATGCCGATGGGTCGCCTTTATTAAACAGAGGGCTGTGTCTACCTCATTTGTATTCTTTTCCCAGTTTTCCTGACCTCTCGGCGAAATACGAATTGGCGGTGATATTTTTCTCCCTTTGTTCACATAGAGAAAACTGTTAGGTATTAAAAGTACGTAATTGAAAAAACATGTTTACGGTATGTCATTAAAAGGTCGAGGCTATTAACTTGAGTTTTTGTAAAAGGTATTCGAGATACTTTTATGAAAATGTTTTTATAATTCCAAGCTGTGTACAATATTTTTATATTGAAAGTACAATGGAATGAGGTAAACATTGTATAATATTACAATGAAGTCTGTTGAAACAAACTCATTTGGTTATTTCGTCGATCCCTACAATTCATTTTCAAGTCTCATTTAAATCGCGTCTCACTCCGTCACCGTCAGCGGCAGGGCTGTTGGGCGGCAACGGTTCATTTGTATTGTCAACTTCTTTAGCTTTATGTTGTTCTGGTATAAATGTTTCAAAGAATAATTTGAAATTTCAAGTGAATTCGTCAGTCAGTATCGACAACCTTTTTGATCTAAATTGTACTCAAAGGTAATATTTAGGGTTCTGTACCTTAAAAAAATAACCGTTATAACACGTCGTTGTCCATTTGTATGTATGTCGGTCTGTCTTAATATCAAAAACCCCTTTTTTAGGCATGTGTAGAGCTTTATAAGTTGATATTAATATGGAATATTCTAGCCTGCCAAAAATGTTTACTTGTAAGTCAAAGCATTCTAAAGATACAGCTGTTTTGTCTGCCGCATATTTTTACACTGGCAAGGGAAACAAAATTTATAGGGTACTTCTGTTGACCTACAATCACGAAATTTGCCAATAATATCTTATAGTACGAGCAAATGTGAAAATATAAAATCCTAGGTGCAATAGAACCAAAACTAATGTATTTTTTTTTCTTTCATATCCAATATAATTAAAATGTGACTCAGTTTAATTCGAATCGTTTCGATTAGAGTCTGTGCCAAAGCCATTGGACTAGAACGGTTGATTTGCGGAACAAAGCTACTGGCTTGGTCGCCGCGTCCCCGGCGCAGCCCACAATGACAAACGTCCCTGTACCGGCGTTCTGCGAAATAAGCGGTCGCTGCCGATACACGATATACGATTGATCTGTTCGTGCATTATGTTCTCCTCGTATCTTTTAAGAGTACTATTATTTTCTCTCTTAAATTGTTCTAAACATTTTTGTGGACTCAACTGCGTATTTTTTTTTATTTAGCACAGAAATCAGTAACTTAATTCTGATATGTATGTATTTCAATTTACGTTCACTGATGATTACGAGTGCCTGGTTTTGACGCCGCTGAATCACGTCTCACTTATTATCGTGGATTGTGGATTATCGGATACACATTATTGGAGGCGAACATCTTAGTCCTCAAGAGTAGGAACGCATCCGCGTCTATCCTTAAATACTCTTTCATATAAAAAAAATCTTACTCTTTCATTATAAAAAAAAAGGAACCGCAATAAGATTCTTACGTACCATAAGATCATGTATCCAATTTTATGAAGATATTTTAGATAACTAAAAATAACAAAATGACTGATAATAATTTTTGGTAAGATTTTAGCAATGGTCGTACAACTGGACTATATTTTGAAGCTTGGATATCGGGTAATTAATTTCTGTTCCTTTTTATTTTTTATTGTTTTGGCTGCGCGCCAAGTGGTTTTTGCAAGAATACTGCAACGTGATACAACGAATATCTGCACGCTAATATGCATAGGCATAATGATTTTATTGATACTTCAGTATTATGAACGTTAAACATGTGGATAGGTCTATTGTGAAAATATGCTGTATTACGTAATCCCCTGACGCGTTTATAATTACTGTATCACTTCAACATATAATCGTCGGAAGTACTTCTTGAAACAAATGCGAATAAAATACCGCCTTAAAATGGCTCCATTCATTTGGAAGTTAGGATCATAGACAGATACAAACACACAGATACAAATTGAGGTATTTCTACATTTTTTGTAGTGAAAAATCGATTAAACAGTCATTATAGCCGCGTCCTCAGCTCGTCATCGAATGAAACGTATGAAATCTGCGTAACCTCCTGGTGGGAAGGCGTAAATCAATTTGGGTGGCTCGGGGAACCAAATTCGATTCCCGCTGGCGACTGATCCGTCCTCTCGCGGCACTACCCTCGCCGGGTGTGCACAACCCGACGTTCGCAAATTTGATCAAATCTGGTGACATGTATTATTCCAAATTTTCAATGGAATTTCAGGACGTTTTTTATAAATTTTATGTTCTCGCACGCTAATTAAGATTGAACACCAATGTAATATCATAATGAGGCATTTTAAATTGACATATCTACGTATAACTCTATTGTGGAATTATTATGGAATTTAGGAGACTCATTTTTTATTTATTATTGATATATGAGTAAAGCTGACATAAATGCAATATTATGTTATCAACGAGGAAATTAACGATGGGGACGAAAATTGAAACCAAAAAACCGTAACCAAGGTGTGTTTGTGATAGTCGAATAACGGTTATCTCTATGATAAACAATGTGCTTAAAGCAGCTAAATAAACTAAATTGGCCGCACGACGCTTGACACCTGTGAGAGTAATCGCTCCCCAATTTATAAGTCTCAATTTTTCAACCGGACAATGTTTCCAAATTAGCTCCGGGAATCGATAAAATATACAAATTTAGGTGACCACGCAAAAGTGTAGTTACTACTTTATTTATAATATTTTTACACTATGATTAACTAAGAAGCTTTGCCGCGTTACAAAATATTTTAGTAATGATTCAACGGAAACGCATGAATGTAATTGGAATATTTCTTGTTTACCGAGCTCTTGGAACATTTTAATTTTACGCTTGTGGCCCGAGAACACGCTTTTTGACTACTTGGAAAATTTAATTCGCCCAGGGTTACATGTAACAAGGCCATTTGTATAACCAATTTGCTTTGAAATAACCTCGCAAGTAGCTGCTGGCTGTAAGTTTAATAAGATTAACCTTATTGCCAAAGTTGCCTCTCCCTCAACGTCGTACAAATCTATTGTACCAGGCTCTCAGGATTCGTAAGGAGCTCAACAAAGACCGTAGGGAGCTCATGTGCGATACAACGATGTCGAATACCCATTTAAATTACACAGCCGTTAGAACCGGTCCCTTGCGGAGTTCCGGAGATAAAATTATGTTTACGATTTCTGCAATCCTAATTATGCCTATCAGGATATCACGTATTTTTATTATTCGTTTCAGATTATTCAATTGGTTGCACATGGAATTGAAATTGTTAGGTACACTTGAGATCGTGAAGACTTTCTGATTTATCCGTCTGCTCAAGTAAAGTTACTATCTACTAGTATAATAAAGAAAGTATCAGGGAGGTACATGTAAACTTTCGTCGGTGCGCGTCTACATTTCATCGGCATGTTCGTTACGAGATCACGTATCCTATAAATAGTTCCCCCGACCCAAAACAAAATGATTGATATTTTTGCCCGAACATATTTCAGGTGGAATATTTTCACCACGTATTTAGTGAATATATTCAATGTTAAGCTTTATTACTTTCGCTTTTTCTCGGAAACAATATTTCGCCTGACTACTTTGTCTGAGATTTGCTACGTAACGACACCTTGTAGATTTAACATATTTGGTAAATACATATATCCAGAGTTATGGACTTTTCGCTTTATTATTTCATTATATAATTGAATAGTGGTAAAAAAGGAAAAGTAATAATTTTTCTTACATTTAATTTACACATATATGTATGTTTATTAATATGTTAATGTGGAACTACTTTTAAATATAAAACTTGCATTACGTTAATATTATATAACATGACATTTACATACTATTATGGACATTTTGGTGTATCAGTAAATTTATATTCTGGCATAGAATTATTCTGTTTTTGATACAGAAAAATTTAACACCAGCTGCTGCCGCCTACTTCGTTAAGGTTGGCTTACATTTTTGGGGCCTACGAGTGTACGAAGAAAGCGTTAAACTTTTAATATTGTAAACAGACCTAATTAAATTGTTAGTTGTATTCCCGTCCGGAATTTAAATCAGTTTCACAATAAGGCATTCGCATCACGTGAAACGAACACAAACAAACAAACAACCTTTTGAACAAGATTAACACATCTCCAGAATGCGTTACGGGAATTCGCGATGAAATCAACTGCGTAAATAGGCGTAATGAATAATTGTTATTCCGTCCTTGTGATCCAGGATTGTATGTGTGTGCTGTGAAGTGGTATTGATTACCGGGACCAAGATATAACATGCTTCAGTCAATGAGAGAAATGTAGGGTTTTGTCTTCTGTATCGATAATTTGTTTTAGATTGTTTTCTACTTACGGATTGTTGACATCGAATGATTAAATAAACTAAGGTAGCAATTTCTTATAAGGAAACATAAAATGCCAGCTTGTTATATACACCATCATGCTTTAAATATAGTCATTGTTTAAACTTTTTACTGTTGACGATATTGACAACTAAGAAGATACGTCTAGGCATTGTCTTATGCCATATTGTGTTATGTGTTGTAAGAGTGCCTAGACATTTTTTCGCCAGTTTTTTCTCTCGGTCAATTTTAGTCAACAGGCCTTGCATTGGAATTTTGACGTCCATTGTATGTATGTCCCTTATTGTAAAAAGTGTTTAAATCTGAATTCGAGCGAGAAAAGTGTGTAAAACAATCACAAAGAGTATACATTAGAAGCAGTATATCCCCACACCACAAGCAGCTGAGCAAGCAGATCGAGTCCTCAATCGATATTATCTGCAAACAGGCTCTCCTCGGCACGCGATCGGCTCGTTAGCTCCCAGTTTGACGGTTCTGGATTCACACAAACACTTAAATCCGATATACTGTTGTGGATCACCATCAACTGATTAATGTTTCACTGCCACTGGTGCTATAGTTCATACGTACGTATGAAAACTTCATGAAGTTGTTTTCATTAACTTTCAAAATAGGTAATAATTATTTAGTAGTACTCACATAACTTAAAAACATCAAATACTGCTGATTCGAACCTTGTGAGAAACCGTGATCTCAACCACTAGGCCACCGCTGCTTCTGTTGATTAGTGAGTTAATGTAAACGATGAAGATAGACGGTATCCTAAGTTTGTTTGGCTTATCAGTGATTACTTTACTAACACTAATTGCAGTAACAAAGACAATATTATTTACATGACTTTTTACATCTATAGACATAAAATATATATTATTTTTAAATAATGAATAAATAGTTGATTTTTAATCATGTCATGTAAACTAAATTTTTACAATATAAAATATATATTTGTAAACACCTAAATCTCTAATCGCGAGTACCAGGCCTCCATGAAGCAGAGGTAAACGAGAGCTGAGTTTGCTTAGGACAAGCTTTGGTCGACACATGAAGACAACTCCGATAGAACAAAAACAATGATTTGACTTGATTAGCATTAGAGCGGAGGCGGACCGTGTCAGCTGACTATAAACTGCATGGAACCTAAAGCTTAGTATGATATAGACGGTGTCATTACCTAAATTTAAGATATTATATCAATGTCAAGTCTTTTTAAAATGTTTAAAATGTTAAAATGAAGTAACATTTTTTTTATTTTGTCAGATATTTGAGGCTTATGTTAATGACGCTCCTTTTGGGTTGTGTTTCAGAGCATAAAAATAGATACATTTACACAGCACCAAATAGTAGGTACATAAAATATAATAATTAATTTAAACATCATTATGCACATAGAACTCGTATTTCATGCATTGCTTAGTTCGTTAAGTTCAATTTTCATATTTGCCTATCATTTATGATTTTTGGTTTAATAATTATAAAATGTAGAAATTACTGCAATTATCGTATAAAACAAATATTCATATATTGTTACAACGCTGTGTTGTTCCCTGTGCATAATAAATTAACTGGAACACGTGTTGAAATTAATATCAAAGATTGCATCTGTGATCAAAAACTGTACGAGTTTATTTGTCATTGCTTAGGACTAGTTATTTTTGGCAAGAAACTTGTAGCACAAGTAAGCGGAAAAATCCTTTACACGTAAATGTACAGTTATATGCAAGATATGTATGTTTTTTTTGTAGGAAATCTCGGTTCTTGAGTCCGACTTGCACTTGACCATTTTTTTATTTATTTTGACTCGTAGATGTATGTGTTCCCTGTTCAGCATGGAGGCTGTATGGAGTCCCTCAATCCGCGTGGGGGCGCAAGCGGCTCGTGAAATGAGTGCGGCAGTGATAAGACGGCCGTGATTACTTTGTCAATCTTGTCGGATTTTTGTCGGAAAGGATTTGTTTGGTTCGTAATTGCAATTACTTTTGGCTTATTTAGTGCCCTTATTTTTCTACGAGTTCCCACTGGCGTAACCAAATGATGTTCAGCTGTAGTAAGTACTTAAGTAATAATAGAAATTAGAAGGGAAAAAGAAAAAATGTATTCTAAGTTAATATATTTATAACGGTTCACATTTACATA